>JBBPBX010002288.1:58633-92193 GCA_038048925.1 Garcialebias charrua | reverse complement strand
TTTGTGTTTGCATTTGTTTTTGTTTGCATGTTTTTTTTTTGTGTGTGTTTTTTGTGTGTGTCTTTGCATTTGATATTTTTTGTTTGCTTTTGTTTGCGTGTTTTTTGTGTTTGTTTGTGTTTGCATTTGATTTTTTGTTTTGTTTTTGTTTGCATGCTTTTTTGTTTGTGTTTGTTTTTGTTTGTGTTTGCATTTGATATTTTTTGTTTGTTTTTGTTTGCATGTTTTTTTGTTTGTGTTTGTGTTTGCATTAGATATTTTTTGTTTGCATTTGTTTTTGTTTGCATTTGTTTTTGTTTGTGTTTGCATTAGATATTTTTTGTTTGCATTTGTTTTTGTTTGCATGTTTTTTGTGTTTGCATTTGATTTTGCTTGTGTTTGCATTTGATATTTGTTGTTTGCATTTGTTTTGTGTGTTTTTGAGTTTGCATCATACATGTGTTTGCTGCGCGTTTCGCCGTTTACTGCACGTTTGCACCCATCAGCCACCGTAGTTCAGTCGTTTAAGTAACGATAGACACATGGACAGACCAGAGGCTAGTCCTCAGTAGGGCATTGCTTTGGTCAGTCATGGTGAAGAAAGAGTTGACTTGATTGGATTTACTCCAAAAACACGCACCTTAGGCTGCCTTTAGGCCCAGGCTTACATTGAAAAGAGATCTGATTTTTAAAGAAAAGGTTAATAAAAACCACCAGTCCCACCTCTGGTCATGAGACTTGGATCAGGACAGAAAGAACTAGCAGCCTAAAAGAGCTTGGATAAAAGTGAACTTTCTACAGACTGATGAAGTAAAGTCTTGACAGATTCTTTTGGGCAGATTGGGCAGCACGGTGGCACAACTGGTAGAGCTGCTGCCTCTCAGCGAGAAGGTTGCCGGTTCAAATCCCGGTCCGGGGCCTTTCTGGGTGGAGTTTGCATGTTCTCCCCGTGCATGCGTGGGTTTCCTCCGGGTACTCCGGTTTCCTCCCACAGACCAAAAAACATGCTTGTTAGGCTGATTGGTGACTCTAAATTGACCCTAGGTGTGAGTGTGAGAGTGGATGGTTGTTTGGTGTGAGTGAGACAGGTCCCTCTTGTAAATGAGTCCCCGTGACTCAACGAGGCTAGCCTGTATAAATAAAGGTTGAATGAATGAATGAATTCTGAAAGACAACCTGCAGCAGAAATAAATGAGATGTTTGTCAAACACAGGAGTGGTGAGACCCACCGTGGGGCTCGTCAACTAAAAGCAGAGTCAGCGGAAATATTTACATCCGTTTGATTTGTGGTGTTCATCAGGGTGCTTGTCCGACTCCTTTCTGAATGAAATGAACGTGAAAGCACTGTACAGTAGTTAAACACAGTCTATCTCACACTGGTGAACTTCTGCCCATCTTTACTTCTGGCAGATTTGGCCTCTATAAATGCTCTTGTCTCCTGAGGGGGAGACTTGGAAACGCCTTCTGTCCGTCCATCTTGTGAACTTGATCGTTTAAAAATAAGTGAGGTTCCGACTTTTATTTTGGTGTGGCTGCATCGAGGCGTGAGAAAGGTCACCATCGGAAATTGGGTCGCCATGTCAAAATCAAAGATGGCCGCCCACTACTGTGTCTATATGTGTCTATCTATTAGTAAACCAGCCATTAAAACATTAAAAATAAAACTCCCTCTGTTCTCCTCCTCAGTGACTCCTGCCCACTTGAATTTAAAAACATTTACTTCACCGCCTGATCAGCGTCCAGAAAAACACTCATCTCCAAAACTACAAACTATTCACGATTCACACCGAGACAGAGGACACTATTTTTAAATACAGTACCGAGTTAGATATGCCGACCTGCTGATGATTCACCTTGTTAGTTAGTGAAGGTTCCCCCAGCTGGTTCTGATCCGGTCCGCTGACTGTTTCAGCCTTTTGTTGGTCCCAGAACAACTTTACAATTATAGTCCACTTCGATTATTTGAGGTTTATTGTGTTCCGCCGTGAATAAAAGATTCAGTTTTTATATTTTACTCGACACACGATGTGCTCGTAGCTTTATTTGTTGCTTCATCTGCTCATTTAACACAACAAGTTTGTTGTACAGTACAGATAATTCTGTTGTTTTCTGTCTGGATGTGCAGATAAATGGGAGATTCAGCAATAACACAATTATTTTATTATTTGTGGGAGTTGTGGAGCAGATGCTAGAGAAGATGGTCCTGTGATCAGAAAGTTGCGGGTTCAAGTCCCGTCAACATCAAAATGTGGGTGGCAAAGGTGAAACACGCACATCTGCCTCCCCTCTCATTTGCCCCACTCTGGGCCCATGAGCAAGACATTCAACCCCCACCATCTGCTCCCTAAACAGGTGTCTGTTGAAAATGAGTTCTCGTGACTCAGACTACCTGTGGAACTAATGCAGAGTTTGTTCATCATTAAATAATCTTTACTGAAACCACAGGAGTTCAAACGTTGGCTGATTAAATCCCTCCTGAGAAGCAGCTGCAGTGTTAATGAAGGTTAAACGGCCATTTTGAGCGCTAACAGATCAGCTGCCACTTTAATTATCACCCGGTGTGTAAAAAGACTGATGGAGCCTCGGAAGAACAAGCTGCTGCGCAGATTTTATTAAAGCAGCCGCAGATTCAATCGGCTCTAATTAAATGTAGGAAACGTGCGGCCGTCAACAAACCACCAGAGACTGGAGATCTGCTCCTGATCAAACGAACAGCAGCTCAGTTTCATCATCGCCGTCTGTTTTCAGACTTCCTGTTGGATTTTATTTCACTTCTTTTGGATGGGCTCTGAGCCATGAAGCTTTTCTTACTGGGTCATGGTCTAGACCAAATAATGAAAAATGTCAACAATCAGAGTCGTGTAACAACACAGAACACGACATTGTCTGCATAGAGAGCCGAGCTAACGGGAACTGGGAGGACTTTTATGGACATTTCTCATCTTCCTGACATCAGCTGAAGTTTCACAAGAGGTTTGACCAGCTTTACTTGGGCCTTTTTATTAGACTAAAAAACAAGAAAACTATGTTCATCCTTTAAACACTCTCTAAATACAAGAATAAATAAAGGAACATTGTAGAAAAAGCTCCGTCATCTAAACGCTGCAGAGAAGCAGCATCAAACTCTAAAAGTGCTTCAGTTAGAACTTATTTCAAAATGTCTTTCTTTATCTTTACTCTGATTATTTATAAAAACTGACTGTCAAAATACATGTTGTTTGATCTATGGAAAATATCACGTTACAAAAAGTACAACATCAACACAGCAGATTAAATACCAAAATGTTTCCATAGAAGATTCACAGACTCACTGGTTGCTATGGTGATTCCCGCCCTTTTTGGGAAAAGGGCAGCACTTTAGAGAAGAAACACCAGCAGTGTATCCAGATATTAATGCATATTATTATAACTTTGGCATTTTTAGAGTATTTATGATATATAATGATTGGTTTTTACTGATAAATAAATAAATTATACTTTTGGTAATTCCATGAACCAAAAAGCCTCATTTTTTTTTTCAAGAAAGTCCAATTGGACCAGCCAGATTGTGAGCTGGCCAGGCAACAAAGAGTCGTGTTAAAATAATTGATCAGATCAAAGAACGTCTTGACCCGTGAGCAGCAGAAGGTTCTGGTGGTACCACAGGTTCTGTTTGATGGTTCTACAGGTTTGATGGAGGAGAAGTTATTTCATTTCCTGTTTGGAGGAGAAACCTCTGAGCTCAGATTCAGTGGACGTCAACGGGACTTGGAGAGAAACCGTCAGTCCTCCAGCGAAGACAGGCTGAGTAGAAGAAGAACCTAAAACTGAAGTTTAGACAGTGAAAGTGCAGAAGAAGAACACATCTTCAGAGTTCAGACTCTAACCTGAACCTTCTGTTTTAAAACCCAGAACTCTCCATGTTTACCTGCGACTGTGTAAGAAGTGTTAAACACGTGAGAACACGGCAGGTCCAACTTCCTGTGACCCGTTTAAACTCTGATGTTTCTGAAGTCCCCGCTGCAGATCCAGACATGGGTTTACTAAAACTAAAGCCACAATGCTGTCAAGGTCTGACCATTGTAATGTGATGGTGGTGTGTAGGAGGAGAGCTAGCTTAGCATTAGCAACACGTGCTCCGGCGTAGCTTGGAAAAGAGCGAAAGAACGTTGATTCTCACTGGTACTTTATTAGATTTCTTAGAAAAACCATACAATGCCAGGTCTCCACAGCACTAATTCTAATATTCATACATGAATATATAAAGAGTATACCGGTAGACCGTATATCCTTCACCACTCGTTACTGAGGTTGAGCAGGGCAGCTAACGCGTACACACTGTCCAGCTCCCAGCTACTCACTGCTGACTTATATGGTTTTGAACTGTCAACATCTGTTTACTGTGATTGTAGTTTTCTTTATTTTCTTTTTGATAAGTGCAAATGCCTATTGCCAATGTGACGTGTGCTGCTGACCACTTGACCAGGTCACCCTTGTAAAAGAGATCTCGATCTCAATGGGCTCTACCTGGTTAAATAAAGGTGATTGATTGATTGATTGATTGATGATGAGTCATGACATATCAAATAAAGGAGGCGCCCTCATGTGGCGTTGGGAGAGTACTACAACCGCAGTATACATACCGACTGTTACACCTTGTGATGTCCCACTACCAAGAACCAGAGTTCTCTGTTCCTGACGGAACGTTGCTGTAGTTTCTAAAGCTGCGTGAAAACCTGAAACTGTAAAACAACGAGCGGAAATCACGGCTGCTTCTGGATTCTGCTGCTGCCAACGATCTCTTTTGATTTGGGCTTACTTCCTGTTCAGCTGTGACCAGGGCTGGATTTAGGAGGATGGGGGCCCCTGGGCTTGAGTCAATATGGGGGCCCATATACAGGTAGTCCCCGACTTACGAAGGCCTCGACTTACAAAGTTCCGGACTTACGAACTCCGTTAGAAACCATAGCACCGAGTTACGAGCTGAAGTTCCGGCTTTACGAATGAACTCCGTTAGAAACCATAGCACCGAGTTACGAGCTGGATGCGCCCTTACGACAGCGTGTGCGTTAGCTAACTGGGGGCGGCCATGGTGTAGTGGTAATGGCAGTCGACCCCCGATCGGAAGGTTGGAGGTTCGAATCCCACGTCCGCCCACCATGTGTCGTTGTGTCCCTGGGCAAGACACTTAACCCCGAGTTGCTCCCGGTAGGTCTGGATGGCGCCTTGCAAGGCAGGCTACCACTACCGGTGTATGAATGTCTGAATGAATGGGTGGATGGCTGGTATTGTAAAGCGCTTTGGGGCTCCTCACAGGGGGCTGGAAAGCGCTATATAAATAAGCTCCATTTACCATTTACCATCTAACTGATTGTAAATAAAGTTCTGTGCATGTTTATGGACCAGTATGTATGCTTGTTCAGTCTCATGTCGATAAACGGATGTGCGGCGTAGCGTTAGCATGATTTTTCCGACTTACGAATGAAAATTCGGTTTTACGAAATGGCACGTGCGGCGCGTTCAGACATACAAATTTTTCGAGTTACGAATGATGCGTAGGAACAGAACTCATTCATAAGTCGAGGACTACCTGTACTGTATATATTTTTTTGTTTGTTTGTTTGTTTTGTTTTGGTTCAGATGATGAGCAGAAAATGACTGAATAGTAAGTTTTCACAACTTACAACTTTAATATGCCAGTTGTCACAAACTGCAAACAACCCTGAACTGGTTTCTAGAAAGACAAACCCACATGTTGTCCATGATGATAGGACTGAGCACAGTTAAGGACTTTTAGGAAAAATAATTAGTTGTGAGGGGAACAGATTATTTTAGGTGGCTGAAATAATCTGTTCCCCCTTGTAACATTGGCAAATAAATAGCAAATGTTTTCAAATTCACAGGATGTGTTGTCCATGATGAGAGGACTGAGCATAGTTAAGGACTTTTAGAAAAAATAGTGTACACATGTTATTTTGGGGTTGGGTGCAATTTATTTCAGATAACTAATAATATCAGGTAACTTTGGCAAATAAAGAGCAAATATTTCCAAATTTTCAAGGCTAGTTGTGTGTGATGATTGAACCTAAATCTCAAGATGCTTGAATAATCCCTGCCGCATGTGGACCAAAACATTACAGTTTGAATTTTAAGGCTGAAATCTTGTGTTCCACGTACTTTGTTATTTCTAAAATCATTTTTTTTTAAAAGCTCTAAGGAAAGCTCTACAGAGAGTGGTGAAGGCTGCACAGAAGTCTGTTGGAGTCAGTCTCACCACCATCACAGACATTTACACCTCCAGATGCAGGAAAAGAGCCACCTGCATCATGAAAGACCTCACTCACCCAGCACACTCACTCTTTGCCCCACTCCCCTCAGGACGGAGGTTGAGGAGCATCAAATGTAGAACCACTAGACTGAGGAACAGCTTCTACCCTGAGGCTGTTAGACTCATGAATAAATAAAAATAAAATAAAAATAAACACTGCAAAATATCACATCATGCTGATGCTGATCTGTTTTCTTGTTGCTGTGTTCATCTGTGACCATCTGCTCATACAGACTCATGTTCGTGCTGCTGTTTATAATGATGTTTTTCCACTATATTAGGGCTTAGTGTATTACTAGTTGATGTTTTTCTTAGTTAATTCTAGATGTTATTACTGTTTTTCTCTTGCATTTGTTGTTGGATGTAACTGGGACCCCGTGTACATAATCTCGTTTTCATCACATGTACCACATGCGGTGTAAATGACAATAAAGACTCTGACTCTGACTCTGATTTTTTTCTCTCAAATAATGGAAAAAACAGACAATAGCAGCTAGAATTTTTTTTTCTCCAGTCATTTTTAATTTGAACGATTTAGCCTGTATACCAGAAAGCCTACACTTATCTTTGCAGGAAGTTTTCTTGTCCTACTATCAACTATAGCTTCCATCCTTCAATATTAGTATTAAAATTATAAATATATATGATGTTTTGGTGGCTGACTGATACTTTGTATTTGTCAGGCTAAAGTGAACATGACCAAATCTGTAGATTCTGTCGGCGATTAAAATAAATAAATAAATAAATAAAAACTGTAGGCTAGAACACCCCACACAAGACCATGTTTATTTATTTAGTGGACGTTTTATATTTATTTATTTATCACCAGGAGCTGTTGATTAAAATGAAAGTTATAACCGTGACATGATAGTGTGTGGACTCGTTTTACAGAGAAATCTATCAGATGCGCCTTGAAGACGGTCGGATCCGTCTCTCGGGTTACAGTGCGCGCTCCCGACACAGGGGGAACAGATTTTCACGGGGGAACAGAATTTCGCACAAGACCGGTGTTAGCAAAGCTAAGGGTTTGAGGAGCGGGGGGTAATGATGGTTCTGCTCCATCTCCGCTAACAAGTTTAAAAAAGCCTGTCAGTTTAGGCATTTTGTTTATCGCCTCTTTGTCACGATGCTCTTTTTCTATTCTCTTCCTTCTTTTCTGCGCTCCGCTGTCATATTTCCTGTTGTCCGCCATTGTAAAAAAATATCACTGACGCAGCGTCAGTGAATGACCCTCCTCCCCCAATGCGTAAGATGCGTCAAAGTGGACCAATAATAAGCAAGCATTCAAGATAGACGTTTGACTGAACAAATAACCTTTTTCAATGGCGCTGTCAAAATCATCTTAGTCATTGGTTAAATTCTGACACTATCCGTTCACAAAAAACATCCTTCAGGGACAGGGCCCCCGAAGCGCCGGGGCCCCGGGCTGCAGCCCGTGCTAAAATCCGGGTTGTGACCTCTATCTGATAGCCAGCAGGTTTCAGGAGGTAACGACTCGTCTGCGGGGATCAGTTCAGGATCCAGAAATCCTGCCGGTGATTTTGCAGACGGCTGTAAGCCCGAGGAGATGTGATCGGACTGACGAGCAGATCACAGTAGTGAAACATCTCCGGCTTGGCTGCAGGACCAGCGACTCGCCAACACTCAACACCTTCCACCTCATTCCTCTTTAAAGGCTTTAAATTTAACTTCTGCTCCTTTTATTTATATTTTAAGAACATCTTTGTGCAGATCAATAACTTCCCTGCTCCTCCAGTTGATTTATCAGCTTCATTGTCCAAATCAGCTCATTTATTTCCATTTGATTTCTGGTCCTTTGGGTTTGTTCAGCTCTGACAATAAACTGCAGGTTTACACCAGGACATGAGCAAAATGTAAACTTTTAATCAGTTCTTTTGTCAAATCTGACTTTAAATCCATTTGAAATAAAAACCTTAATCTGCACGCAGTTTGGTCAACACTTTTTAAAGAAATGAGTCCAGTTCAGCTGCTGAACATAAGTAAGTTAGTAAATTTTATTTATATAGCACCTTTTACAGGTCAGAAACCACAAAGTGCTTTACAGAATACATGACATAAAAACACAAAAGATAAAAGATAAAAACACAAAAGATAAAAGGTAAAAACACAAAAGATAAAAACACAAAAGATAAAAACAAGATAAAAACACAAAAGATAAAAGATAAAAACACAAAAGATAAAAGATAAAAACACAAAAGATAAAAATACAAAAGATAAAAGATAAAAACACTAAAGAGAAAAGATAAAAACACAAAAGAGAAAAGATAAAACACAAAAGATAAAAGATAAAAAACAATAGATAAAACATGAAAAAACACAAAGGATAAAACATAAAAACATAAAAGATAAAAACACAAAAGATAAAAACACAAGATAAAAAAACAAAAGATAAAACACAAAAGATAAAAACACAATAGATAAAACATGAAAAACACAAAAGATAAAACATAAAAACATAAAAGATAAAAACACAAAAGATAAAAACACAAGATAAAAACACAAAAGATAAAAAATAAAAACAAAAGATAAAAACACAAAAGATAAAAATACAAAAGATAAAAGATAAAAACACTAAAGATAAAAGATAAAAACACAAAAGATAAAAGATAAAACACAAAAGATAAAAGATAAAAACACAAAAGATAAAACATGAAAAAACAAAAGATAAAACATAAAAACATAACAGATAAAAACACAAAAAATATAAAACTAATTAAAAGCCAGTCTGAACAAATGTGTCTTCAGCTGCTTTTTAAAAACTATTAAGAGAATCAAGGCAGCGAAGTCAGAGGCAAGGCATTCCATGGTCTGGGTGCCACAGCCCTAAAAGCGTTATCCCCTCAGGTCTTAAAATGTGTCTGGAACCATGAACAGCCTTTGACTGGAAGATCTAAGGCTCTGAGAAAATGAGTAGGGCTCTAAATGGTCAGAGACTGGGGCTTGACCACTCAGGGCTCTAAAAGTAAGAACTAAAATTTTTTTAATGAATTCTAAAATGTACCGTAGCCAACGTAAAGAGATTAAAACTGGCGTCATGTGCTGATTTTCCCGTGTGTTGGTTAAAAGCCTTGCAGCAGCATTCTGAACTGTCTGCAAACAATCAAGACCCTTTTTGAGTCAAACACATGAAAAGACTATTACAATAATCCAGACAGGATGTAATAAAAGCATGGATAATCATCTCTAATCTGGCTTTTGGCACAAGAGACTTAAGCCTAGAAATAAACATATTAGTTGAAAAAAAAAAACAGTTTCTGATTAATCCACGACAATGGTATTGCAATGTCATTTATTTTATTTGTTTGTTAAAGCCGTTGTATCTCATGAACCCGAGGATGGATTTAAATGAAACTCTCAGGTTGTAACTACTGTACATCTATAAGTTTTTAATATATAAAGTCTGTCACATTCAAAATGGCTCCCACAGCTAAGCATTTTCATCAAAGTTAGAACAGCTATAACTCAGCCAGTTTTAAAGATGTTGAGCTATAATTTGGGCTGGTAGTAACTAAGGGAACTCCACATGATATACTTTGAGAGCTTACACATCTCGTGAGATACACACGTTATTTACAAGGTTTAACTAATATGGCCATAACTCTGTTCTGAGATGATTTTTAGTTGAAACTATAGTTAAAAAAAATTTAAATGGTGGTGGGACTGGGAGATATGCATTCATCAAATAATGCTCTTTTTTTAATGTTCTCTTTTAATGATAATTTAGGCTCGGTTTGATTCTGCTTGAGTTGGTTTGTGGGGATTTTAGCTCCTGTTTGGTCTTTCTGTTCAGATTCTAACTGGGTTTGGGCCACTTTAACCCAGCTATCTTGCTGGTTTTATTTTAATGTTGTTTAGGAGAATACTCAAAGTTTAAAAATAAAATTATTGTCATGTTTAAAACAAATTAATCTTAATTTTGTCTGCATTTATTAACAGCAAGGATTTAGATTCCATGAATCAGCATCTTAGCAATATTTAGCTAAAAAAAACAATTTAAAATTTTAGATTTTAAAGTTGATAATTGAATTAAATCTGATTAATTCCCAGTAACTGAAAGTTTGCATCAGTTTGTTCTCATGCACACAGAGTTTGTTTAAGGAATGTCATATGAGTCATAAAACTGTACAAATGTTCCGTTTTGAGCTCCTGACAACTTCAGAGGAGACCCAGAGACTCGGAGGGAATTTCCAGTTAAGGAATAATTGAGGCTGCTTTAAAAACAGGAGGTGGGCCAGAAAAAAGCCGAGGAATGTCAGCAGCAAGCGGGGACACGTTCGGCTCCTGCACATCACAACAGGAGCTATAAATAACCAGAGGAGCTCCAGAAACGTTCAGGTTTCAAACCCTGTGAGTTGAGTTGACCCACAGAGGTTCTGTGGGTCGGATCGCTGCGTTCCAAAAACAGCCGAAGATCAGGAGAAGCTTCAGCTGACAGTTTAATGAGAGGTTTCCTGAACTGAAACACTGAGGTGTTCCTGAAAGGTTCCCTATCATCAGATCTGATCCGACCTGAGGTGGTCATGATGCGGCAGCTAAAGGTAAAAAATAAAATACCAAGACGTTCTCAGCTCCAACATAACTCTTTGACCCGCCAGGATGCAGCTACAAGCTTCATGTCTGCATCAGGTGGTCTCCACAATCAGAACCTGGGTCGGTATAAACCACCTTGACCTGGCTGAGGAGGTTTTCCTACGGCTTCAATCCATGAAAGGCCGATCAGGCCTGAAGGAGACGAAAACACTGAAGACCACAACACAACCTCAACAAGACCGTAGCAAGACCTCAACAAGACCTGAACAAGACTTGAACAAGACCTGAACAAGACCTGAACAAGACTTGAACAAGACCTGAACAAGACCTGAACAAGACCTCAACAAGATCTCAACAAGGCCTCAACAATACTGTACCTGAACAAGACCACAACAAGATCTGAACAAGACCTGACCAAGACCTCAACAAGACCTCAACAAGGCCTCAACAATATCTGAACAAGACCTCACCAATAATAATAATAATAATAATGAATTCAATTTATACCGCACTTTTCATTAATAAAAATCTCAAAGTGCAACAAAGCAAAAATCAAATAAAACAAGTGATAAAATCAAGTAAAATCAATAATAATATCAACCAAGATCAAAGATAAAATCATGTGGAGGCAGAATAGGCTTGCTTAAAAAGAAAAGTCTTTAAGCCGTTTTTGAAGTCAACCAGTGACTGCGGAGCCCTCAGGCAGTCAGGGAGGGAGTTCCATAGGTGGGGGGCAGCCACACAGAATGCCCGGTCTCCCATGGTCCTTAACTGGTTCGTGGAATGTGAAGTAGGTTACTGTTCTGTGATCGTAGAGACCGGGTGGATGAATATGGTGCAAGAATGTCCTTTAGATAATCAGGTGAAGTTCCGTGTAAGCATTGGTGTGTAATGAGAGCAGTTTTGTATTGAATTCTGTAGGTGACAGGAAGCCAATGGAGGTTATGGAGAATGGGTGTAATATGTTCAAATTTACGAGCTCTCAATAAAATCCTTGCTGCACTGTTTTGAATATATTGAAGCTTCTGAAGATTTTTGCCAGGGATTCCAATAAACAGGGAGTTGCAGTAGTCGAGCCTGGAGGAGACAAAGGCATGGACGAGTTTCTCAGCATCAGAAAAAGTCAGAGATGGGCGAAGTCTGGAGATGTTTCGAAGATGGAAGAAGCAGGTTTTAAACAGATGCTTAATGTGATTTTCAAATGTAAGATGAGAGTCCATTTTTATTCCAAGATTTGTAACAGAGGTGGAGAGGGGGATGTCTTGACCAGAGAAGGAGATTGTTGTTAAAGTTGATGTTTGTATCTGGTGAGGGGTGCCAATCAGTATGGCCTCAGTCTTGGAGCAGTTTAATTGAAGAAAGTTCTGATTCATCCATGCCCTTATTTCCTCCAGGCAGGTAGAGAGGGCAGTGAGTGAAGATGGAGATGGGGATGATGAGGATGCTCCAGTCCTGATGTAAAGCTGTGTATCGTCGGCATAGCAGTGAAAAGAAATGTTGAACTGATTAATAATTTGACCTAAAGGCAGCATGTAAAGGGAAAACAGCAGGGGCCCCAGAACTGACCCTTGAGGGACACCACAGGAGACACAGACTGTCTGGGAAGTGGCATTGCCAAGACTAACACATTCCAGCCTATTGGAGAGGAAAGATTTGAACCAGTCCAGGACAGTGTCACAGAGACCGACCTCCACATGAAGACGGTGGAGGAGGATACTATGGTCCACAGTGTCGAAGGCTGCAGTGAGGTCAAGGAGGACAAGGATGGAGGGAGAACCAGTGTCAGCAGCCATGAGGACATCATTGGTAACTCTCAGCAATGCAGTCTCAGTACTGTGAGCTACTCTGAATCCAGACTGGAACTTCTCATACAGAGAGTGTTGCTGTAGGTGGTCCTGCAGCTGAGCAGCAACTGCTTTTTCCAGCACTTTAGACAGAAATGGGAGGTGGGAAATTGGGCGGTAATTAGAAAAGATGTCGGGATCCAAATTAGATTTTTTCAGAAGAAGCCTAATGATGGCAGTTTTTAGAGGCAGTGGAACATGACCAGATTGTAGAGACTGATTTATTATTTGTGTGATTAATGGGCTCATTGCAGAGTGATTGGATTTTATGAGAGACAAGGGGAAAGGATCCAGGGCGCAGGATGAAGGCTTCATTTTCTTGATGATGGACTCCACCTCACTCTGAACAACTTCATCAAAGCTGCTCAGGGACCCAGGATGCAGACGAACAACAAAACCTAACCAAGACTTCAGCAAGACCTGAACAAGATCTGAACAAGACCAGAACAAGGCCTGAACAAGACCACAACAAGACCTAAGCAAGACCTCCCCAAGACCTGAATAACACCTGAACAAGACCACAAAAACGCCTCAACATAATAATAATAATAATTTGTCACATTTGTCATCTGTGTATGTTTCCCATACTTGACAGACGAAATTGGTCTTCTGCCTTTAACCCAACCACCACCAGGTGGTGCAGCGAGCAGCGTAGTCGCGCTCGGGGAGCTGGAGAATTAGGTGTGCACTCATAGACACCCCACGGTGTGTAGTGGCCGGGGCGCGAACCCGCGTCCTTCGGGTCCCAAGTCAAAAGCCCTACCACTACACCATCTTGGCTCCATGACCTGAACATGACCTGAACAAGACCTGAACAAGACCTGAACTAGACCTGAACATGACCTCAATAAGACTCAGCAAGACATAATAATAACAATAATAAACTTTATTTGTAGAACACCTTCCTACAATGCCTTGCATTGACCAAGGTGCTTAACTGGGTAGAAAAGATAAAAAAACAGGTACAATAAATCAGCGAAAATAAAAACAGCAGCAATAAAAGGAGGCAGTGGAAATAAAAATACTAAATACCAAAAGTAATAAAAGTTACACACTGAAAGCTTTTTTAAACAAGTGGGTCTTCAGTCTGGATTTGAACAGAGTCAGATCAGAGGTGGCACGCAGCTCAAGGGGGAGACTGTTCCAGGCTTTTGGGCCGGCAACAGAAAAGGACCGGTCTCCCCATTGTTTGTACCTTGAGCGAGGCACCTCCAGCAGGTGTTGACTGGCAGATCGTAAAGCTCTGCTGGGCTGATGGACTTTCAAAAGTTCTGAGATGTAGAGAGGTGCAAGTCCATTCAGAGCTTTGAAAACAAACAGCAGCAGCTTGAACTGTATCCTGAACTGAACCGGGAGCCAGTGTAAAGAGGACAGGACAGGAGTGATGTGTTCATATTTTCGTGTGTTAGTCAAAAAGCGGGCGGCAGAGTTCTGTACAAGTTGTAAACGGGAGATAGAAGATTGATTAATTCCAACGTATAAAGCATTACCAGTACAATAATCAAGTCTGGAGCTCACAAAGGCGTGGATGGCTTTCTCCAGATCACTACGGCTGAGGAGTGCCTTTACTTTAGAGAGCAGAGGGAGCTGAAAGAAGCTGGTTTTGACAACAGAACTGATCTGTTTATCAAGCTTTAAGTTGGAGTCAAGCTGCACTCCAAGATTTCTGACCACCTGGTTGAAGTGGGGGAGGGGAAAACCAAAACTGGGACTGGGAAGGATGTTGCTGGTGCCACTGGATGCACCAAATAAAATGCATTAGGTTTTATCAATATTTAGGTGGAGGAAGTTTTGAGAGAGCCAGTGCTTAATGTCATTTAAACAGTTGATAATAGTGTTTGAACTGAGTGAGGGATTGAGAGTGATCAGCAGATAGATTTGTAGATCATCTGCATACAGATGAAAAGACAGATTCATTCATTCATTCATTCAACCTTTATTTATACAGGCTAGCCTCGTTGAGCCACGGGGACTCATTTACAAGGGACCTGTCTCACTCACACCTAGGGTCAAACACCTAGAGACAATTTAGAGTTACCAATCAGCCTAACATGCATGTTTTTGGACTGTGGGAGGAAACCGGAGCACCCGGAGAAAACCCACGCACGCACGGAGAGAACATGCAAACTCCACCCAGAAAGGCCCCCGGACCGGGATTTGAACCGGGGACCTGCTCGCTGAGAGGCAGCAGCTCTACCAGTTGTGCCACCGTGCCGCCTTAGATTATGGCGTGCAATGATTGATCCTAATGGCAGCATGTAGAGAGAAAAGAGAACTGGCCCCAGAATGGATCCCTGATATCAACAAGTCTGAATAAGACCTCCATTAAACATCACCAAGACCACAACAAGACCTCAACAAAACCTCACCAAGACGTCACCAAGACCTGAACAAGACCCGAACAAGACCCGAACAAGACCTGAACAAGATCTGAACAAGATCTGAACAAGATCTGAACAAGATCTGAACAAGATCTGAACAAGATCTGAACAAGATCTGAACAAGATCTGAACAAGATCTGAACAAGACCTGAACAAGACCCGAACAAGATCTGAACAAGATCTGAACAACACCTGAACAATACCTGAACAAGACCACAAAAAGGCCTCAACATGACCTGAACAAGACCTGAACAAGACCTGAACAAGATCTGAACAAGACCTGAACAAGACCTGAACAAGATCTGAACAAGATCTGAACAAGATCTGAACAAGACCTGAACAAGACCTGAACAAGACCTGAACAAGATCTGAACAAGATCTGAACAAGATCTGAACAAGACCTGAACAAGATCTGAACAACACCTGAACAACACCTGAACAACACCTGAACAACATCTGAACAACACCTGAACAACACCTGAACAAGACCTGAACAAGACCTGAACAAGATCTGAACTACACCTGAACAAGACCTGAACAAGATCTGAACAACACCTGAACAAGACCTGAACAAGATCTGAACAAGACCTGAACAAGACCTGAACAAGATCTGAACAAGACCTGAACAAGACCTGAACAACACCTGAACAAGATCTAAACAACACCTGAACAAGATCTAAACAACACCTGAACAAGACCTGAACAAGACCTGAACAAGATCTGAACAAGACCTGAACAAGACCCGAACAAGACTTGAACAAGACCACAAAAAGGCCTCAACATGACCTGAACAAGACCTGAACAAGACCTGAACAAGACCTGAACAAGACCTGAACAAGATCTGAACAAGATCTGAACAAGATCTGAACAAGACCTGAACAAGATCTGAACAAGATCTGAACAAGATCTGAACAAGACCTGAAAAAGACCTGAACAAGACCCGAACAAGATCTGAACAAGATCTGAACAACACCTGAACAACACCTGAACAAGACCTGAACAAGACCCGAATAAGACCTGAACAAGACATGAACAAGATCTGAACAAGATCTGAACAAGACCTAAACAACACCTGAACAACACCTGAACAACATCTGAACAACACCTGAACAACATCTGAACAAGATCTGAACAACACCTGAACAACACCTGAACACCACCTGAACAAGACCTGAACAAGACCTGAACAAGACCTGAACAAGATCTGAACAAGACCTGAACAAGACAAGACCTGAACAAGATCTGAACAAGACCTGAACAAGACCTGAACAAGACCTGAACAAGATCTGAACAAGATCTGAACAACACCTGAACAACACCTGAACAACACCTGAACAAGACATGAACAAGACCTAAACAAGACCTGAACAAGACCTGAACAAGACCTGAACAAGACCTGAACAACACCTGAACAACACCTGAACAACACCTGAACAACATCTGAAAAAGATCTGAACAACACCTGAACAAGACCTGAACAAGATCTGAACAAGATCTGAACAAGACCTGAACAAGACCTGAACAAGACCTGAACAAGACCTGAACAAGATCTGAACAACACCTGAACAAGACCTGAACAAGATCTGAACAACACCTGAACAACACCTGAACAACACCTGAACAAGACCTGAACAAGATCTGAACAACACCTGAACAAGATCTGAACAAGATCTGAACAACACCTGAACAAGATCTGAACAAGACCTGAACAACACCTGAACAACATCTGAACAAGATCTGAACAACACCTGAACAACATCTGAACAAGATCTGAACAACACCTGAACAACACCTGAACACCACCTGAACAACACCTGAACACCACCTGAACAAGACCTGAACAAGACCTGAACAAGATCTGAACACCACCTGAACAACACCTGAACACCACCTGAACAAGACCTGAACAAGATCTGAACAACACCTGAACAAGACAAGACCTGAACAAGATCTGAACAAGACCTGAACAAGACCTGAACAAGATCTGAACAACACCTGAACAACACCTGAACAAGACATGAACAAGACCTGAACAAGACCTGAACAAGACCTGAACAAGACCTGAACAAGACCTGAACAGGACCTGAACAGGACCTGAACAAGACCTGAACAAGACCTGAACAACACCTGAACAAGACCTGAACAAGACCTGAACAACACCTGAACAACACCTGAACAAGACCTGAACAAGATCTGAACAAGACCTGAACAAGACCTGAACAACACCTGAACAAGATCTGAACAAGATCTGAACAACACCTGAACAACACCTGAACAACACCTGAAGAAGACCTGAAGAAGACCTGAACCAGACCTGAACAAGACCTGAACAAGACCTGAACAAGACCTTAACAAGACCTGAACAACACGTGAACAACACCTGAACAAGACCTGAACAAGACCTGAACAAGATCTGAACAAGACCTGAACAAGACATGAACAACACCTGAACAAGATCTGAACAAGATCTGAACAACACCTGAACAACACCTGAACAACACCTGAACAAGACCTGAACAAGACCTGAACAAGACATGAACAAGACCTGAACAAGACCTGAACAAGACCTGAACAAGATCTGAACAAGATCTGAACAACACCTGAACAACACCTGAACAACACCTGAACAAGACATGAACAAGACCTGAACAAGACCTGAACAAGACCTGAACAAGACCTGAACAGGACCTGAACAGGACCTGAACAAGACCTGAACAAGACCTGAACAAGACCTGAACAAGACCTGAACAACACCTGAACAACACCTGAACAACACCTGAACAAGACCTGAACAAGACCTGAACAAGACCTGAACAACACCTGAACAAGATCTGAACAAGATCTGAACAAGACCTGAACAACACCTGAACAACACCTGAACAACACCTGAACAAGACCTGAACAAGACCTGAACAAGACCTGAACAAGACCTGAACAACACCTGAACAACACCTGAACAACACCTGAACAAGACCTGAATAAGACCTGAACAAGACCTGAACAAGACCTGAACAAGATCTGAACAACACCTGAACAACACCTGAACAACATCTGAACAACATCTGAACAAGATCTGAACAACACCTGAACAACATCTGAAAAAGATCTGAACAACACCTGAACAACACCTGAAAAAGATCTGAACAACACCTGAACAACACCTGAACAAGACCTGAACAAGATCTGAACAAAACCTGAACAACACCTGAACAAGATCTGAACAAGTCCTGAACAAGATCTGAACAAGACCTGAACAAGATCTGAACAACACCTGAACAACACCTGAACAACATCTGAAAAAGATCTGAACAACACCTGAACAACACCTGAACAACACCTGAACAAGATCTGAACAAGATCTGAACAAGACCTAAACAACACCTGAACAACACCTGAACAACATCTGAACAACACCTGAACAACATCTGAACAAGATCTGAACAACACCTGAACAACACCTGAACACCACCTGAACAAGACCTGAACAAGACCTGAACAAGATCTGAACAAGACCTGAACAAGACAAGACCTGAACAAGATCTGAACAAGACCTGAACAAGACCTGAACAAGACCTGAACAAGATCTGAACAAGATCTGAACAACACCTGAACAACACCTGAACAACACCTGAACAAGACATGAACAAGACCTGAACAAGACCTGAACAAGACCTGAACAAGACCTGAACAACACCTGAACAACACCTGAACAAGATCTGAACAAGACCTGAACAAGACCTGAACAACACCTGAACAAGATCTGAACAAGATCTGAACAACACCTGAACGACACCTGAACAAGACCTGAACAGCACCTGAACAAGATCTGAACAAGATCTGAACAACACCTGAACGACACCTGAACAACACCTGAACAAGACCTGAACAAGACCTGAACAAGACCTGAACAACACCTGAACAACACCTGAACAAGACCTGAACAAGATCTGAACAACACCTGAACAACACCTGAACAAGACCTGAACAACACCTGAACAACACCTGAACAAGATCTGAACAAGACCTGAACAACACCTGAACAACACCTGAACAACACCTGAACAAGACCTGAACAAGACCTGAACAAGACCTGAACAAGACCTGAACAAGACCTGAACAACACCTGAACAACACCTGAACAACACCTGAACAACACCTGAACAACACCTGAACAAGACCTGAACAACACCTGAACAACACCTGAACAACACCTGAACAAGACCTGAACAAGACCTGAACAACACCTGAACAAGACCTGAACAAGACCTGAACAACACCTGAACAACACCTGAACAAGACCTGAACAAGACCTGAACAAGATCTGAACAAGACCTGAACAACACCTGAACAACACCTGAACAAGACCTGAACAAGACCTGAACAAGATCTGAACAAGATCTGAACAAGACCTGAACAAGACCTGAACAAGACCTGAACAAGACCTGAACAACACCTGAACAACACCTGAACAACACCTGAACAACACCTGAACAACACCTGAACAACACCTGAACAAGACCTGAACAAGACCTGAACAAGACCTGAACAAGACCTGAACAAGATCTGAACAACACCTGAACAACACCTGAACAACACCTGAACAACACCTGAACAAGACCTGAACAAGACCTGAACAAGACCTGAACAAGACCTGAACAAGACCTGAACAAGACCTGAACAACACCTGAACAACACCTGAACAACACCTGAACAACACCTGAACAAGACCTGAACAACACCTGAACAACACCTGAACAAGACCTGAACAAGATCTGAACAACACCTGAACAACACCTGAACAAGACCTGAACAAGACCTGAACAAGACCTGAACAACACCTGAACAAGACCTGAACAACACCTGAACAAGACCTGAACAACATCTGAACAAGACCTGAACAACACCTGAACAACATCTGAACAAGATCTGAACAACACCTGAACAACACCTGAACAAGACCTGAACAAGACCTGAACAAGACCTGAACATCCATCCATCCCACCTCAATCTGTTGCTGTGTTTGAACATTTTGAACCAGTCTCTCTGTCCTCTCTAGAGCAGGTCATGTGCAGCATGAAACCATCTGGCTCCCCCTTCGATGTGGTCCCTCCTCGGCTTCTAAAGGAGGTTTTTCACACTCTAGGTCCCTCCATTCTCTCGATTGTAAATAGCAGTCTATCTTCGGGTGTGGTGCCAAAATCATTAAAACATGCTGCTGTTCAACCCCTCCTGAAAAAACCAAACCTCGACCCGTCAGTATTATCCAATTTCAGGCCTGTCTCCAGACTCCCATTTGTTTCTAAACTTCTAGAGAAAATAGTTGAGTCCCAACTAAAGTGCTTCCTGGAGGATCACGCTATCCCCGAGCTATTCCAGTCTGGCTTCAAATCCCTCCACAGCACTGAGACTGCCCTACTGAAGGTTTTTAACGACATCTTTCTATCCACAGATACTGGTGACTCTGTGCTGCTTGTCCTATTGGACCTCACATCCGCTTTCGACACCATCGACCATGAGATCCTCATTGCTAGGTTGGAGCAGTGGGTGGGCATCTCAGGATCAGCCCTAAACTGGTTCAGATCCTACCTCTCTGACAGGTCTTTTTGTGTGTCCATCAATGATTTTACTTCTGCAGTGGCGGCTCTTAAATGGGGGGTTCCGCAGGGGTCCATCCTGGGTCCTCTCTTGTTCTCCTTATACCTGCTGCCACTCGGTGCTATTTTCCGGAAACACAATATACCTTTCCACTTCTACGCTGATGACTGTCAAATCTACTTCCCCCTAAGACAAAATGGTACAGGCTCTATTCAACCTCTGCTCGACTGCCTGGCTGACATCAGGGACTGGATGGCTTTAAATTTCTTAAGCTTCAATGATAAGAAGTCTGAAGCCATATTGTTCCTTCCCAATGACACAACCTCAAACCACTGCATTGACCTGTCTGCTCTACCCCTGTCCGAAAAACAAAAAGTCAAAAATCTGGGAGTGATAATGGATCCTTCCATGAAACTCAACAGTCATGTAAACATGATCGTCAAATCCTGTTTTTTCCAGCTGAGGCGTCTGTCTAAGCTGAAGCCCATATTATCCAAAAAGCACCTGGAGACAGTGATTCACGCATTCATTACATCTAGGCTTGATTACTGCAATTCACTTCTGTTTGGCGTCAGTCAAGCCACCATTGCACGATTACAACTGGTTCAGAACGCAGCTGCCCGATTTTTAACCAGCACACGCAAAAGAGAGCACATTACACCAGTCTTGGCCTCCCTTCACTGGCTACCGGTTCATCTTCGAATCCAATTCAAAATTCTCATGTATGTCTACAAATCGCTGAACAGTCTCGCCCCCGCCTATCTCTCGGATCTGATACACCCATATGTCCCTCCACGTGCTTTGAGGTCAGAGGATCAGGTACTCTTAATAGTTCCAGAAACTCGCCTTAAGCGCAGGGGTGACAGGGCGTTCTCTGTAGCAGGCCCAAGACTCTGGAACGAGTTACCGCTGCTCATCAAACAGGCCCCCTCCCTCTCGGTTTTCAAATCCCGGTTAAAAACTCACTACTACTCCATCGCTTTCAATGCCAGCTGATTTGTATTGGATCGTTTGATTTATGATCTGCAATGTTTTTATGTTTTTCGTGTTGTACTTCATTGTCTGTGTTGCCTGTTGCGTGTTTGTTTGTCCAGCACTTTGGTGTGGACTTGTTCCTGTTTAAAGTGCTTTATAAATAAAATGGTATGGTATGGTATGGTATGAACAAGATCTGAACAAGACCTGAACAAGACCTGAACAAGACCTGAACAACACCTGAACAACACCTGAACAACACCTGAACAACACCTGAACAAGACCTGAACAAGATCTGAACAAGATCTGAACAACACCTGAACAACACCTGAACAAGACCTGAACAAGATCTGAACAAGATCTGAACAACACCTGAACAACACCTGAACAACACCTGAACAACACCTGAACAACACCTGAACAAGACCTGAACAAGATCTGAACAAGACATGAACAAGACCTGAACAAGACCCTGCAAAGACTGTCTAAGTTCTGGTTCATGGTGGGGTCATGGTCTAGGTAAAGGAACTTGACGATCTGATTGGTTGGCCGAACAGTAACCCAAACTTGTTCGAGGTTTGCAACAAGTTTGTTTTCTCAAGAATGTTGATAAAAATTACATTTTTCCCAGGATGACAGTTTATAGACAATATGTTCTCCATCTAGTTATTTTCATATTAAAAACCCTTTTTTATTTAATAGTAAGTGGTTACTAATCTCTTTTTAAGACAGCCATGCTTTTTAAAATCCTGACAAGGTTAACTTATTAAGGTTGTTAGTTCATAATGTGTCGTTGTGTCCTTGGGCAAGACACTTAACCCTGAGTTGCTCCCGGTAGGACTGGAAAGCACCTTGCATGGTAGTCTGCCGCCACCGGTTTATGAATGTGTGTAGCATTCAATATATGTGTAGCACTTTGAGATTTTCAGTAATGAAAAGTGCGTTATAAATTGAATTAATTATTATTATTATTATTATAAGTTAAAATTATCTCGTGTTAAATTATTTTTGTTTTATTTATTAAAAAACAAGCTCAGATTCTCAGGAGTAACAATTAATTTATCTTATTTTCAGATTAAGAAATTAAGGGGCTGCTGTAGCTCAATGGTAAAAGGACTGAAGCAGCTTTTTATCTTGACAAGACACTCAAAGCTCTTTACAACAACCTGTGCCTCATTGACCCGTTCATACAGCATCTATAGATCTGTACTCTATAGATCTGTACTCTATAGATCTGTACTCTATAGATCTGTACTCTATAGATCTGTACTCTATAGATCTGTACAAAGCTACTTGAACAAATCCTTCTAAAGAGACTAATCAGAGCTTTATCACATTCATGCACCGATGGGACACACAACGGAGACAATGGGGGGCGGGGTTCAGTGTCTTGCCCAGGGATACTGCAGCATGTGGCTACTGTTGGAATTGAACCCCCAACTCTTGCATTGGAGGACGACTGCTCTAACCACTCATCCACAGCCGCCCCTCGTGATCTTGAGGCCGCAGTTTTGAGCCCAGGTTGCGAGAACATAAAGTGAAGCTGAGTGAAGGGCTCGCTGTGGGAGTCCTGGAGGAGGGATGGGAACATGGAGCTGGGCCTGGTCATCAGTAATGAGGGCGATGCTCCGGTCAGTCGTGGTGAAGAAAGTGTTTAGGTTACTGGATTTACTGGTCTGTCTATGTTCCAGCCCTTATTTGTGGTCATGAGGTTTGGATCAGTACTGAAAGAACCAGGTCCTGGATCCAAGTGGATCCAAGCTCAGCCTTAGTTTTGAAGTTCAAACGATTAGTTCCTGCTCTGAAAACAGTACGGTCAAAGTTCTGCATTTTATTTGATTTTTATCGACGCGTTTCCCCCTCAAACCTGACATGGATGAGTTCTTTTTGGGTCCAGATGGTCCGGCAGAGAATCTGACAGAACCTCAGAGTTTGATGCCGACAGGAGGAGCCGCTGAGGGACTTCAGCTCCTCTCATCTGGTTCTGTTCAACAGCACGCAAACCTTCGGCTGTTTTCAGCTGCAGGGGGGTGGTTTGAGGATTTTGTTCTTTGAGTTTGGACTCAAACGTGTTTCTGATCCAAACAGGAAGGAAGAAAACGTCTTCCTGACGGAGGATTTTATTAAAGACGGTTTTATTACTGAAACCTCGTCTGGGCGACGAACGCGCTCAGAGCGAAGTCGTTCTTTTTGTTCTGGTTACACGGGCTCACTCCAGACGACCACGTTAAGAAACAACGGACCCTGTCCTGGTTTTGATTTCATGAAACTCTTTGAAAAGTGTCGTCCTTGTTCGTATTCTAGTGTTTTTTGTTTAAAAGGAGCCGCTTCCAGCTGAAGAACGGACTTTATGTCTTTTATTTTTTAAACATGATTTATTTCTGATTTTTAACACAACAATAAACACCACAACCAACAGATACATTCAGATATTAACATGGAATGGTAATTATAATAATAAACACTGATCAACTTAAAAAACAAAAACACAAAAATAATTAAATAAAAAGGGACAACTAAAGGGATTAATATATTCTGTGCTACTACAAACTGTTATAAGAGTTATAGGTAAAGAGTGCACGTCAATGTAACTAGGAAGTAGGGGCGCACCATTCATGGGGTCACATCGAGTGTCAAAGACATAACATGATGCAAAGTGACCAGATAGTTTGAAAAAACTTTCACACATTACCACACAACACAAAGATTTTAACACTGGACTCTGTGTCATCAAAACGGGTTATTCACTCAACTCACGGTCATGTGCTCATTCAGTTTGCACTACTTCTCATATTTGCACTAATGTTTGTATTACATTACTGCCTATAGTCATACTACTGTTTACATTCACTGTTTACATTTATTACTACTGTTTACATTCATTACTACTGTTTACATTTACACTACTTTTTATATCTACACTACTGCTGATATATATATATTTTTTACTAGCCTTATTGCATATGCCACTTTACCTCTATACCAATATCAACTACCTCATACATATACTGTGTACATAAACTTCATATGCTGCTTTGTCACTCTATTACAAATGTCAATGCCAGAACTTTCATTTTATTTTATAGATATACTTTTTACACTTTTATACTACTATGCAAAAAACTCAGGACAGTATTACACTTTTGTTATTTCATTTTATGCTTATGTTTATTAAATGTTTAGTGTTTTAGTGTTGGTGTAACTTTTCATACTTTCATACTACTACTATGCAAAAACTACTATGCAAAAACTCAGGACAGTATTACACTTTTATTATTTCATTTTATGCTTATGTTTATTAAATGTTTTAGTGTTTAAATGTTTACTGTTGCACCGAGGGACAGAGAGAAATGCAATTTCAATCCTGTGTATGTCCTGTACTTATTGCAGTTTTGACAATAAAGTTGACTTTGACTTTTTGAGATTCTGGAGAATGTGGTTTCAGAGCCTTTAAAAGAACACCTACTTTTTCTGACTTCATCAAATAAAGAGCATCTTTTGTGCAGTGAGAGCGTGTGGGTGGGAGAGGATTCTTCCAGTGCACCAGTAAAACACGTCTAGCTAGCAGAGTGAGGAAAGCCATAAGATCAGAAAGATGGGGTGACAGTCCTTGGTTTGTGGGGGACCAGCGAGTGGAGAACACTGAACTGTGGATGAGGTAATTCCAGAAACTGAATCAGAAACAGATTCCCAACATTGGGATGGAGGGACAGGTCTGAAACCTTTGAGCTGGGCCCAAACGTCACGTCACACACTTTGAACCCACGTCAGGAAAGATCCGTGCACTTATGGACCACGTTACATTGAATAATGTTGTCGAGCACAAATTGATGATGAATGTACGTGTTTTAGAATATTTTCCACATTTCATCAATCTCTTCATGTTCACGTCATGTTTTTCTAACTCCCTCCTCCAGTTTGTGTCCTTGTCCAGCCGGAGGCGTCTCCTCAGGACTCAGACTCACAGAACAAACGTTTCCTGAGCTGCTCGAGTGACAGGTTTGAAGACGCAGCGATGAGCCTGCAGGAAGGAGGAACTTCTCTTCAGGTTCCCTGCACACCTGGAGCCATCGGTACAAGCCAGAACTGATCCGATCGGTGATCCAGTCCGTTCACAGCTGGATCAGTTTGAAGCTCTGGAAACAGAACCTTCGTTCTGTCAGAGAAGAACATCTGTGAGGAGAAAGTGAAGACCTGATCCTGAGCTGAGCCACGGTCAAACCGGAACAGAACCAGCATGTCAGAACGTCCTCACAACGTTGGTTCTCCTTTGAGGAGAAACAACAGAACCAACAGTCCGGACCAACGTAATGGAGTTGAAACTGAACCCATTAGATGATCCGACTGTCCTGTCATGACCTTTGAACTTTGACATGCTAAGTGTGGTCTGTGGATTCCGAGACAGAGCTCATTACACAGTCTGACCTTCGGGTGAATCTGTTGTCTCAATGTTAATTTCCACTCCTCTCTGTGGAGCGATGACCTTCAGGTAGTTTGAGCATGACCTTTGACCTTTCAGCACCTGCTTCTCTAAGGTCATTGCTGTTGTCTTTCCGTCCGGTCCTTGTGCCGACACATCTGTATGCTCCTCATCCTCGTCCGCTCTGAGAACTGTTGTGTTCGTAACTCTAATATTTTTCTGTTTAAACGTATTAATCTGCTGCAAACCTCAAACATCTGATTCGAGATTTTCTTCCAAACACTGAACGAGCCAGACAATAAATAAACAAATTAAAAGCTGAAAGAAAACAACGTGAAGAAAACGTTAAGTCCGACTCTGTGAGGAGGACAGACAAACGTGGACGAAGACATCGAGCAGATTAATGAGGATGAGGATTCCCGAGCGATGAAGGATGAAGCTGGAGGCGGAGAACAGGAAGTGAGCGGCTCAGAGGAGCAGCGTCTTCTCAGGCCTGACCCGACTGATGCTGCAGCAGATACTCCATCAAAACCTTCTGACCCACACCACTCATCTCCCTCTGCCTGCCCGTTTACAGGACAATGCGGGACTCTGGGTGTCCTCCAGGCCCAAAGTACCAGGACAACCGGAGACGCTCTGCAGGGGTTCATGTACAGATGACCGGTTTGAAATCCTGCAGTTAAAGCTGCACCATGTAACTTTGTAGTGCAGTCTGTAACTTTTCTAGCAATACATTTTTAACACATTTCTTCACTCTGTCACTATCTACTGACAGACTGGTGTTAGACAAAGTAATCTCTGAAAAAAACTATAGTCCCCTTGCTTCTCTATCAGCATTTATAAAAACACTAAAAACACAGAGTGACCCGCCGTTAACCAGCCAATAAAAACAGAGTTTGTAACCAGCCAATAAAAACAGAGCTTGAATTTGAATTTCAGCAGAGCAAGGAGGAGCAGAGCCATATATGGCTCTGAGGGGGAGGGATCAGAATGCTTTGCCTGTTGAAAATATTTCTAAGTTCTGCGCTCTACAGAAAGTTACACATAGCAACTTTAATTTATCTTTTTACACAAAAACCAGAACAAATAGATTCAGAAACGGTTTTATTTACCTAAAGCAAGGTCCACGGGTAGAACGGAACACCTTCAACCAACAAACATTTCACCGTTTTTATGAAACTCAACCGTCAGACCAGACCTCCACGTGCAGAAACATCCAACACATCTGCCACTTTAGTAAACATCCAACACATCTGCCACTTTAGTAAACGTCCAACACATCTGCCACTTTAGTAAACGTCCAACATGGCTGCCACTTTAGTAAACGTCCAACACATCTGCCACTTTAGTAAACGTCCAACACGGCTGCCACTTTAGTAAACGTCCAACACATCTGCCACTTTAGTAAACGTCCAACACATCTGCCACTTTAGTAAACGTCCAACACATCTGCCACTTTAGTAAACGTCCAACACGGCTGCCACTTTAGTAAACGTCCAACACATCTGCCACTTTAGTAAACGTCCAACACGGCTGCCACTTTAGTAAACGTCCAACACATCTGCCACTTTAGTAAACGTCCAACACGGCTGCCACTTTAGTAAACGTCCAACACGTCTGCCACTTTAGTAAACGTCCAACACGGCTGCCACTTTAGTAAACGTCCAACACGGCTGCCACTTTAGTAAACGTCCAACACATCTGCCACTTTAGTAAACGTCCAACACATCTGCCACTTTAGTAAACGTCCAACACGTCTGCCACTTTAGTAAACGTCCAACATGGCTGCCACTTTAGTAAACGTCCAACACGGCTGCCACTTTAGTAAACGTCCAACACATCTGCCACTTTAGTAAACGTCCAACACATCTGCCACTTTAGTAAACGTCCAACACGTCTGCCACTTTAGTAAACGTCCAACATGGCTGCCACTTTAGTAAACGTCCAACACGGCTGCCACTTTAGTAAACGTCCAACACATCTGCCACTTTAGTAAACGTCCAACACATCTGCCACTTTAGTAAACGTCCAACACGGCTGCCACTTTAGTAAACGTCCAACACATCTGCCACTTTAGTAAACGTCCAACACATCTGCCACTTTAGTAAACGTCCAACACGTCTGCCACTTTAGTAAACGTCCAACACATCTGCCACTTTAGTAAACGTCCAACACGGCTGCCACTTTAGTAAACGTCCAACACATCTGCCACTTTAGTAAACGTCCAACACGGCTGCCACTTTAGTAAACGTCCAACACATCTGCCACTTTAGTAAACGTCCAACAGGCTGCCACTTTAGTAAACGTCCAACACATCTGCCACTTTAGTAAACGTCCAACACGGCTGCCACTTTAGTAAACGTCCAACACATCTGCCACTTTAGTAAACGTCCAACACGGCTGCCACTTTAGTAAACGTCCAACACATCTGCCACTTTAGTAAACGTCCAACACATCTGCCACTTTAGTAAACGTCCAACACGTCTGCCACTTTAGTAAACGTCCAACACGGCTGCCACTTTAGTAAACGTCCAACACGTCTGCCACTTTAGTAAACGTCCAACACAGCTGCCACTTTAGTAAACGTCCAACACGGCTGCCACTTTAGTAAACGTCCAACACGTCTGCCACTTTAGTAAACGTCCAACACGGCTGCCACTTTAGTAAACGTCCAACACAGCTGCCACTTTAGTAAACGTCCAACACATCTGCCACTTTAGTAAACGTCCAACACGGCTGCCACTTTAGTAAACGTCCAACACGGCTGCCACTTTAGTAAACGTCCAACACATCTGCCACTTTAGTAAACGTCCAACACGGCTGCCACTTTAGTAAACGTCCAACACGGCTGCCACTTTAGTAAACGTCCAACACGTCTGCCACTTTAGTAAACGTCCAACACGGCTGCCACTTTAGTAAACGTCCAACACGTCTGCCACTTTAGTAAACGTCCAACACATCTGCCACTTTAGTAAACGTCCAACACGGCTGCCACTTTAGTAAACGTCCAACACGGCTGCCACTTTAGTAAACGTCCAACACATCTGCCACTTTAGTAAACGTCCAACACGTCTGCCACTTTAGTAAACGTCCAACACGGCTGCCACTTTAGTAAACGTCCAACACATCTGCCACTTTAGTAAACGTCCAACACATCTGCCACTTTAGTAAACGTCCAACACGTCTGCCACTTTAGTAAACGTCCAACACAGCTGCCACTTTAGTAAACGTCCAACACGGCTGCCACTTTAGTAAACGTCCAACACGGCTGCCACTTTAGTAAACGTCCAACACGGCTGCCACTTTAGTAAACGTCCAACACGGCTGCCACTTTAGTAAACGTCCAACACGGCTGCCACTTTAGTAAACGTCCAACACAGCTGCCACTTTAGTAAACGTCCAACACGGCTGCCACTTTAGTGAACGTCCAACACGGCTGCCACTTTAGTGAACGTCCAACATGGCTGCCACTTTAGTGAACGTCCAACATGGCTGCCACTTTAGTAAACAGCCAACATGGTCGCCACTTTAGTAAACATCCAACATGGCTAACACTTTAGTATTCATCCAACATGGCTGCCACTTTAGTAAACATCCAACATGTTCACCACTTTAGTAAACATCCAACATGGCTGCCACTTTAGTAAACATCCAACATGGCTGCCACTTTAGTAAACATCTAACATGGTTGCCACTTTAGTAAACATCCAACATGGCTGCCACTTTACATGGTTGCCACTTTAGTAAACATCCAACACTGCCACTTTAGTAAACATCCAACACTGCCACTTTAGTAAACGTCCAACATGGCTGTCACTTTAGTAAAGGTCCAACATGGCTGCCACTTTAGTAAACATCCAACATGGTCGCCACTTTAGTAAACATCCAACATGGCTGCCACTTTAGTAAACATCTAACATGGTTGCCACTTTAGTAAACATCCAACATGGCTGCCACTTTACATGGCTGCCACTTTAGTAAACATCCAACATGGCTGCCACTTTAGTAAACATCCAACATGGCTGCCACTTTACATGGCTGCCACTTTAGTAAACATCCAACATGGCTGCCACTTTAGTAAACATCCAACATGGCTGCCACTTTAGTAAACATCCAACATGGCTGCCACGGCCACCTACTGAACTCATGAACGATCTAAATTAAAGTCCAGTAACTTATGGGGAAATGGGACTCAAAGCCTGGAAACATCATAGAGGTTTATATAATATATATAGTTATACATATATACGTATATTTATGTTTTTATATATAACCTTAAAAACAAATGTTTGTTTGTTTGTGTTTTTAAGAAATTCCACAATTATAAAACCAACAAATGATAAAAGTAGCTGCAGATTTGAACTCAGCGTGGAGCGGTTCTGTTGGACTCACCAGGTGCTGCAGGATCCTCTTGCTCTTGTCGTCTGTGCAGTAGTCCGACAGGATGCTCCTGTGGACCAGAACCAGACCGTTCAGGAACAGCCAGGACCCGAACCAGAGCAGAGCGAAGAGCAGGGTTCCCCGACGGGACCACAGTTTGAGGCTGAGCCACCTGAGGAGGCACAGCCCCCTGCCACGGCCCCCTGTACCTGGAGGAGGTCCTCCAGGGAGCATAGTAGTTCTGGACGAGGTCCAAACCGAAACGTGGTCCTGCTGAAAACTGTCCTCTTGACGTTCAGCTAAAAAACTGTCATTGTTTGACTCGGACTCCGAACAGTTCTGGAAGTAAACAGCTCTATCGTCTGCATATCGTGCGACTCCGGAGCAGGACTGTCAGGTTCAGGTCTCCCATGATGCTTTGCAGTCAGGCTGGAAACAAGAAGGTTCTCCAGAGGAACCATGGATGTGCTTCATCTCTGTCTGGTGTTTCTGTGTCTCAGAGACGGTTCAACCGTTTGAATCCTGGACTCAGTGCGACCCGTTTCAGGTTCAGCAGTCGTTCTGCTCCGTGTCTCCACAAACGTTCCTGAGCGTTGGGTTCTCCTGCCCAGCTTCTTCTGGTTCACATCCAGACATGGTTCCACAGTGAACATTTCTCTCAGGCAGATTTATAAAACCTGTGTTCTTCACGTCTTCCTTCTTCCGAGTCGCTCAAATTAAAACAGGAAACCAGAGTTCACGGAGAAGAAACATCAAAAACTGTGAAGTCCGAGTGGCTCGAAGGGTCCAGAAGAGCCGAGAGCTTCACAGCGAGAACCTAAAGAAAGAGTTACATTCAGATTAGAGTCAGGGAACAACTCAACACGTTTTGGTTTAGATTTAATCAATTATTTGTTTTTAGTTCGTCTGCTCCAGATGTGAAACATGAACTTCTGCTTTTTGTTCAAATGTGTTTCTGTTGGTCTGAGCTCGTTCTGGATGCCTGAGACAAACCTGACGTGTTGGACTCCACTGTCTCAGTCTGACGTCCAAACGTCCCCACGTCTCCTCAGACAGGATGTTAGACAATCTGAGCGTCTCATTTTCTCTGCTATGCCACCAAAATGCAACATGTCTTTTGTCTTTATCCGTGCTGAGCTGGTAGAGTTTTTTGACTTTATCATAGAATGTCCTAAGACAAAATGTGATAGATTCTTTTTTGAATACCAATGAATATCCGACTGTATGTTCCTTTTTTTCCATATCTGATTGTCTGGCGGCGCGATTTAATTATTGCTGCGGCTTTCCGTGCGTACGTCCCTCTTAGGATGGTGCGCGCGCCAATTGCAATGTTTTGTACCTCGGTGCAAATATGCCAATAAAGATATATTCTATTCTATTCTATTTTACCCGACCGGAACCAGAGCTGAAACTGAAACCATGATGCTGGTGAAGATTCTCGGTCATCCAGGACATGATAAAATCAGAAAAAATTTTCAATACAAAAACAACTGGACTTTATTTGTAACAGAAAACGTTTCGCCCTCTATCCAGAGGGCTTTTTCAATTCAAAGAGCAGGCTGTGTGAGAGTGAAGTTATAAACAGGCTGAGATGACACACACAAACCTATGTAAATTGAAAGCTGAGATAGATTACATAGGTTTGTGTGTCATCGATTACATAGGTTTGTGCTTCTCCGCAGAACTTCAGCTGTTGTGGGACACATTCAGGACCTTCGGCAGCTTCTCTGCAGATCTTCAACTGTTGTTGGACACGTTCAGGACCGTCGGCAGCTTCTCTGCAGAACTTCAGCTGTTGTGGGACACGTTCAGGACCTTCGGCTGCTTCTCCGCAGAACTTCAGCTGTTGTGGGACACGTTCAGGACCTTCGGCTGCTTCTCCGCAGAACTTCAGCTGTTGTGGGACACGTTCAGGACCTTCGGCTGCTTCTCCGCAGAACTTCAGCTGTTGTGGGACACGTTCAGGACCTTCGGCTGCTTCTCCGCAGAACTTCAGCTGTTGTGGGACACGTTCAGGACCTTCGGCTGCTTCTAAGCAGAACTTCAGCTGCTGTGGGACACGTTCAGGACCTTCGGCTGCTTCTCCGCAGAACTTCAGCTGTTGTGGGACACGTTCAGGACCTTCGTCCGCTTCTCCGCAGAACTTCAGCTGTTGTGGGACTTGTTCAGGACCTTCGGCTGCTTCTCCGCAGAACTTCAGCTGTTGTGGGACACGTTCAGGACCTTCGGCTGCTTCTCTGCAGAACTTCAACCCCTCTGGAAGCTAAAACCCACAAATAATCCATCGTCTGTGTTGAACTCAGTGTTTAAATTCACCCTCAGAGTCAAACAGCTGTTTTTATTGCTGGTTTTCAAACCAGCAACCTGCAGCTTTGTGCCTCATAGCAACAAATACAAACTTTTAGTCAAAGTTAAATTTGGTTTAGTCTTCAGGTTAAATCTCAAACTAAAGGAACGAGCGGATCTGAGGAGATTCTTTCAAAACAGGATCTCTTTGCTCACCTTCAGTGGATCTGGAGTAAAATCTGCTGGTGAGATTTAAATCTCCAGGATCAGGCAGAATAATCCTCGTTGATTTAAACAGAACCCACCTGAGATCAGTTTGATCCTCACACGAGTTCCGCCTCCTCCTTCCAGCTGCTGGACTCTGAGCAGCTCCTCCTCTGGGAAAAGAAATCCAGCAAAGTGCTGATCCAGATCCATGGATCCAGAACAACTTCTGTGGTCCTGCAGGTCCAGGAGGATCTTCCTAAATGTTCCGGAGTCCCAGCAGCACAGATGGTTGCAGGTCCTGGATCCAGCAGGAGACCAGAACCCTGACAGGCTGCAGAGTCCGACTCAGGTCCTCCTGATCCTGATCCTGCAGGTCTGACGCTGGAAACAGAGTGAGGGAGGGGTGTGTGTGTGTGCGCGCGTGTTGCGCTCAGGCTTGTCCGTGCAGCTTCTTCTTCTTCTCTCAGATTCACTTCTTGTTTCAGAGCCAGAAATGTTTTTAATAGAATTCAACCTGTTTTACCCCGTTACCATGGTAACACCGAGCCCATGAAAGAGGAGCTCTCCATGATTAGTCCACACGCACGCACGCACACACACACACACACACACGCACACACACGCACACACACACA
>JBBPBX010002288.1:38300-58233 GCA_038048925.1 Garcialebias charrua | reverse complement strand
AGAGGTAAAGTTGCTGGTTTGTTCCTGATGGAGCAGCTGACAGGGCCGGCCCAAGGATAAAGTCAAAGTCAACTTTATTGTCAGAACTGCAATATGTACAGGACATACACAGGATTGAAATTGCGTTTCTCTCAGTCCCTCGGTGCAACAGTAACCATTTAAACACTAAAACACTGAAACATTTAATAAACATAAGCATAAAATAGTAAAAATGTAACACTGTCCTGAGTTTTTGCATAGTAGTATAAAAGTATGAAAATTTACACCAACACTAAAACTAAAACATTTAATGAACATAAGCATAAAATGAAATAATAAAAGTGTAATACTGTCCTGAGTTTTTGCATAGTAGTATAAAAAAAGTATAAAAAGTATATCTATAAAATAAACTGAAGGTTCTAGCATTGACATTTGCAAAGAGTGGCAAAGCAGCATATGAGTTAATGTACACAGTATATGTATGAGGTAGTTGATGTTGGTATAGAGGCAAAGTGGCATATGCAGTAAGGCACATTGGGCATCCTTAAATAAGGCTGGTCAGAGAATACTGTATATGTATCAGCAGTGGTGTAGATATAAAAGTAGTGTAAATGTAAACAGTAGTAATAAATGTAAACAGTAGTAATAAATGTAAACAGTATTAATAAATGTAAACAGTGAATGTAAACAGTAGTATGACTATAGGCAGTGATGTAATACAAACATTAGTGCAAATATGAGAAGTAGTGCAAACTGAATGAGCACATGACCGAGAGTTTAGTGAATAACCCGTTTGATGACACAGAGTCCAGTGTTAAAATCTTTGTGTTGAGTGGTAATGTGTGAGAAAGTTTTTTGTGTTAAGGCAGTTCAAATGGGAGGGGAGGCAGAGCAGGCAGAGTGTTTAGCATCCTGACTGCCTGATGAACAGAGCTGTCTCTCAGTCTGCTGGTTCGAGCCTGGAGACTCCTCAGTCTCCTCCCTGATGGCAGCAGTCTGAAGCAGCTGTGTAGTGGGTGTGTGGGATCACCTGCCATGCAGAGGGCTTTCCGAGTGAGGCGGTTGCTGTGTAAGTCCTGCAGTGAGGGGAAGGAGGTGCCGACGATCTTCTCAGCTGCTCTCACGATGCGCTGGAGGCTCTTGCGGCAGGATGCAGTACATGCACCAAACCACACAGTGATGCAGCTGGTCAGGACACTTTCTATGGCACCTCTGTAGAAGGTGCACATGATGGGGGTTGAAGCTCCAGCCCTTTTCAGCTTGCGGAGAAAGTAGAGACGCTGGCTGCTTAGGGCCCCGGGGCCACTAGGGGCCCCCTAAGTGGAATTTATTTTCTTTTTTTGTAATTATTTCTATATGGTTCAATTTAATATGTTGCTTTGTAAGTTGTTGCATATACATTTATATAGTTAAGAACTAATTGTTCGACTTGAAATTTATTTTTTAAACCATTTTACGTGGTTTCAAGTAATTGTTCATTTAAGTATTTCCTTGATATTTTATTTTGTCTATTTTTGCACAGTTTAATTTATTTTTAAACATTAAGTTATTTTATCTGTTTGTTGTTGATCTTGCACCACAAATTATTTGAATATTAGAGGGCCCCAAACCAAATTTTGCTTAGGGCCCCTGGCTTGGGCCGACACTGGAGCAGCAGATTCTTTTTAACATAAAGAGGAAATAACAGAAGTCACTTCCTGTTAGCTGATCTCCAGATGTGAAGGTTCTGGTCCGCAGCTGGGATGAGGACCAGAACCTTCACATCTGAGGCCATGGTCCTGAGGACCATCCTGGATCCATGTGGAGGAGGTTCTGCCTCCGGTGGAGCAGTTCACAGAGCGTGACATCACCAGACGGATCGGAGCAGCTTCTTCAGTATTGTGGACTCTGTGCCGGTCCGTTGTGGTGAAGAGAGGTGCGGAGAGAGGTGCGAGAACCTCCTGGACAATGGATGATCTTCTGATTGTAACTTTCAGCCATGATGTTGCTGATTTTAGCTTTTAGCTCCAATAAATTTACCTTTTGGTCCATTTGAGCGTTTCGGTTCAAATAATTCATTTTTACAACTCAAAGAGTCGTTCAGTGTTCTGCTGCATTTAGCTGAAAACAAACAGCTGAAGTTTATTTTGAATTCATTTGTTTTGTGTCAAACTTCGGCTCATCTTTTTGAATAATTTAGAGGTCATTACCAAAATCAGCTGAAGTCCAAAACGCTGCGAGTTTAAGCTGCAGGTCGGAGCTATAAGCTGGAGCTTCTTCCTCTTTAGCTGTTTATCAGCCAAGTGACCTCCTTCAGGTATCCAGAACGATTCCTCAGCCAAAGCTCCTGCAAGATTTTCAGCTGCTCGTTAGAGGCACCTTTGACCTCACAGGCCATGAACAGCCGAAGAACTTCAGTCCATTAAAAAAATAAAAGTATTTAAATCAGCTGAAATATTTACAGTTAAAGACCAACTCTGACAACAGATCACTCTAAATCAGTAAACAGAAACAAAATGAAGACTTTTTATTTTATTGTCAAATAGTTAACATATAAATTGTTTAATACTTTTATCAGTAATTTATTAGTTTATGAAACATTTGTCTTTGATTCATTTTATTTGTCTTGAAGTTTGCTCCGTTTGTTTCCACTTGTTAATAAAAACATATTTTACATATTTAAAAATAAAATGTCATCTGCTCATGTGAATTCGTTCTAGGCGGCATCGCCCCCTGCTGGACAAACACGAGAACACAATATTTTATTTCTTCTTGCTGAACTTTATCTGGATTCAAATATTAAACTTCTGTCATTTAAGATCAAACTTTAAAGATTATGGAGCAAAAAACTAAATTAAATCAGTTTCCTAAAATGTGAAATAAAACTTAAACATGAAATTTAATTTGATTTTGTTTTAAAAATCCAACTTTTATTTCCTAAATAAAATAATTCTTCCACAGTTTAAAGCAGAGTAACATGTGATTATTTAATTTATAATAATTAACACGTTTTTATTTTTAAATTGTTCTTTTAGTTTTAGCCTGTTTATCTGTGTTAGTTTTTATTTTATATAATTTTATTCAAACCCTTCATATTTGTGGTTACTAATCTGCATGTTCTTTATTTTTATTTGTGCAAATTCTGTTTCCAGTGTTTTAAAATAAATATTTTAAAAATATTTAAGCCAGAATATTTAATAATTTTTTAATTAAAAACAAATATACAGCTGAGATTATTAAAATCAAACCTGCTTTTTTATTAATAAAAACAACGTTATTTTTAAGCAAAAACTCTGAAAACACTTTGTCCCAATCTGAGGTTCACTTTGATTTTAAATATTTCCAGAGCTTGAAGCTTTGAACATGATATTTTGCTAACAGACAGCCAGTAGCAGCTGGTTATGATTGCCGACCTTTCATGGTGGAGGTTTGATTCCAGACAGGAAGTAGATCTGAGGCCTAAAATATTAAAACCACCTCCGGTTTTTATTTAGTTTGGCCCAAATATTCTGACTCACCGACTGACTCGCTCACCGACTGACTCAATCAGTCACTCAGACTCATTCACTGACCGACTTACTGACTCACTCACTCAGACTCATTCACTGACTGACCGACTGACTCAATCACTCACTCACTCACTCACTCACTCACTCACTCACTCACTCACTCACTGACTGACTGACTGACTGACTCACTCAGACTCATTCACTGACTGACTGACTCACTCACTCAGACTCATTCACTGACTGACTGACTCATCACCTCACTCAGACTCATTCACTGACTGACTGACTGACTCACTCACTCAGACTCATTCACTGACTGACTGACTGACTCACTCACTCAGACTCATTCACTGACTGACTGACTGACTCACTCACTCAGACTCATTCACTGACTGACTGACTGACTCACTCACTCAGACTCATTCACTGACTGACTGACTGACTCACTCACTCAGACTCATTCACTGACTGACTGACTGACTCACTCACTCAGACTCATTCACTGACTGACTGACTGACTCACTCACTCAGACTCATTCACTGACTGACTGACTCACTCACTCAGACTCATTCACTGACTGACTGACTGACTCACTCACTCAGACTCATTCACTGACTGACTGACTCACTCACTCACTCAGACTCATTCACTGACTGACTGACTCACTCACTCAGACTCATTCACTGACTGACTGACTACTCACTCACTCAGACTCATTCACTGACTGACTGACTCACTCACTCAGACTCATTCACTGACTGACTGACTCACTCACTCAGACTCATTCACTGACTGACTGACTCACTCACTCAGACTCATTCACTGACTGACTGACTCACTCACTCAGACTCATTCACTGACTGACTGACTCACTCACTCAGACTCATTCACTGACTGACTGACTGACTCACTCACTCAGACTCATTCACTGACTGACTGACTGACTCACTCACTCAGACTCATTCACTGACTGACTGACTGACTGACTCAATCAACACTCACTCAGACTCATTCACTGACTGACTGACTGACTGACTCAATCACTGACTCAATCACTCAGACTCATTCACTGACTGACTGACTGACTCACTCACTCAGACTCATTCACTGACTCACTGACTGACTGACTGACTCAATCACTGACTCAATCACTCAGACTCATTCACTGAATGACTGAGACTCATTCACTGACTGACTGACTGACTGACTGACTGACTGACTCACTCACTCAGACTCATTCACTGACTGACTGACTCACTCACTCAGACTCATTCACTGACTGACTGACTCACTGACTGACTCAATCACTGACTCAATCACTCAGACTCATTCACTGACTGACTAACTGACTCACTCACTCACTCAGACTCATTCACTCAAACTCATTCACTGACTGACTGACTGACTCAATCACTCAGACTCATTCACTGACTGACTGACTGACTCTCAATCACTCAGACTCATTCACTGACTGACTGACTGACTCACTCACTCAGACTCATTCACTGACTGACTGACTGACTCACTCACTCAGACTCATTCACTGACTCAGACTGACTGACTGACTCACACTCTAGACTCATTCACTGACTGACTGACTGACTCACTCACTCAGACTCATTCACTGACTGACTGACTCACTCACTCAGACTCATTCACTGACTGACTGACTCACTCACTCAGACTCATTCACTGACTGACTGACTCACTCACTCAGACTCATTCACTGACTGACTGACTGACCACTCACTCAGACTCATTCACTGACTGACTGACTGACTCACTCACTCAGACTCATTCACTGACTCACTGACTGACTGACTGACTGACTCAATCACTCAGACTCATTCACTCAGACTCATTCACTGGCTGACTGACCGACTGACTCACTCACTCAGACTCATTCACTGACTGAACGACTGACTCATTCACTGACTGACTCACTCAGACTCATTCACTGACTGACTCACTCAGACTCATTCACTGACTGACTCACTCAGACTCATTCACTGACTGACTGACTCAGACTCATTCACTGACTGACTGACTCACTCACTCAGACTCATTCACTGACTGACTGACTGACTCACTCAGACTCATTCACTGACTGACCGACTGACTTACTCAGACTCATTCACTGACTGACCGACTCACTCACTCAGACTCATTCACAGACTCACTCACTCAGACTCATTCACAGACTCACAGACTCACCGACCGACTCACCGACTCACCGACCGACTCACCGACCAACCGACCGACCGACCGACCCACCCACCCACTCACCCACTCACCGACCGACTCGCCGACTGACTCACTCACCGACTGACTCACTCACTCACTCAGACTCTTCACCGACTGACTCACTCAGACTCATTCACTGACTCACTCACTCAGACTCATTCACTCACTCAGACTCATTCACTGACTGACTCGCTCACCGACTGACTGACTGACTGACTCACTCACTCACTCAGACTCATTCACTGACTGCCTGACTGACTCACTCGCGACTGACTCGCCGACTGACTCACTCAGACTCATTCACTGACTCACTCACTCACTCAGACTCATTCACTGACTGACTGACTGACTGACTCGCCGACTGACTCACTCACCGACTGACTGACTCACTCAGACTCATTCACTGACTCACTCAGACTCACTCACTGACTCACTCGCTCGCCGACTGACTGACTCACTCACTCCAACTCATTCACCGACTGACTTGCTCACAGACTGACTGACTCACTCACTCCAACTCATTCACCGACTGACTCGCTCACAGACTGACTGACTCACTCACTCAGACTCATTCACCGACTGACTGACTCACTCACTCACTCAGACTCATTCACTGACTGACTGACTCAATCACTGACCCAATCACTCAGACTCATTCACTGACTGACTGACTCACTCACTGACTGACTGACTCACTCACTCAGACTCATTCACTGACTGACTGACTGACTGACTGACTCAATCACTGACTCAATCACTCAGACTCATTCACTGACTGACTGACTGACTCACTCACTCAGACTCATTCACTGACTCACTGACTGACTGACTGACTGACTGACTCAATCACTCAGACTCATTCACTGGCTGACTGACCGACTGACTCACTCACTCAGACTCATTCACTGACTGACCGACTGACTCATTCACTGACTGACTCACTCAAACTCATTCACTGACTGACTCACTCAGACTCATTCACTGACTGACTGACTCAGACTCATTCACTGACTGACTGACTGACTCACTCAGACTCATTCACTGACTGACCGACTGACTTACTCAGACTCATTCACTGACTGACCGACTCACTCACTCAGACTCATTCACAGACTCACTCACTCAGACTCATTCACAGACTCACAGACTCACCGACCGACTCACCGACTCACCGACCGACTCACCGACCAACCGACCGACCGACCGACCCACCCACCCACTCACCCACTCACCGACCGACTCGCCGACTGACTCACTCACCGACTGACTCACTCACTCATTCACCGACTGACTCACTCAGACTCATTCACTGACTGACTCACTCAGACTCATTCACTGACTCACTCAGACTCATTCACTGACTCACTCAGACTCACTGACTGACTGACTCACTCAGACTCATTCACTGACTGACCGACTGACTTACTCAGACTCATTCACTGACTGACCGACTCACTCACTCAGACTCATTCACAGACTCACTCACTCAGACTCATTCACAGACTCACAGACTCACCGACCGACTCACCGACTCACCGACCGACTCACCGACCAACCGACCGACCGACCGACCCACCCACCCACTCACCCACTCACCGACCGACTCGCCGACTGACTCACTCACCGACTGACTCACTCACTCACTCAGACTCTCTCACCGACTGACTCACTCAGACTCATTCACTGACTCACTCACTCAGACTCATTCACTCACTCAGACTCATTCACTGACTGACTCGCTCACCGACTGACTGACTGACTGACTCACTCACTCACTCAGACTCATTCACTGACTGCCTGACTGACTCACTCGCGACTGACTCGCCGACTGACTCACTCAGACTCATTCACTGACTCACTCACTCACTCAGACTCATTCACTGACTGACTGACTGACTGACTCGCCGACTGACTCACTCACCGACTGACTGACTCACTCAGACTCATTCACTGACTCACTCAGACTCACTCACTGACTCACTCGCTCGCCGACTGACTGACTCACTCACTCACTCCAACTCATTCACCGACTGACTTGCTCACAGACTGACTGACTCACTCACTCCAACTCATTCACCGACTGACTCGCTCACAGACTGACTGACTCACTCACTCAGACTCATTCACCGACTGACTGACTCACTCACTCACTCAGACTCATTCACTGACTGACTGACTCAATCACTGACCCAATCACTCAGACTCATTCACTGACTGACTGACTCACTCACTGACTGACTGACTCACTCACTCAGACTCATTCACTGACTGACTGACTGACTGACTGACTCAATCACTGACTCAATCACTCAGACTCATTCACTGACTGACTGACTGACTCACTCACTCAGACTCATTCACTGACTCACTGACTGACTGACTGACTGACTCAATCACTCAGACTCATTCACTGGCTGACTGACCGACTGACTCACTCACTCAGACTCATTCACTGACTGACCGACTGACTCATTCACTGACTGACTCACTCAAACTCATTCACTGACTGACTCACTCAGACTCATTCACTGACTGACTGACTCAGACTCATTCACTGACTGACTGACTGACTCACTCAGACTCATTCACTGACTGACCGACTGACTTACTCAGACTCATTCACTGACTGACCGACTCACTCACTCAGACTCATTCACAGACTCACTCACTCAGACTCATTCACAGACTCACAGACTCACCGACCGACTCACCGACTCACCGACCGACTCACCGACCAACCGACCGACCGACCGACCCACCCACCCACTCACCCACTCACCGACCGACTCGCCGACTGACTCACTCACCGACTGACTCACTCACTCATTCACCGACTGACTCACTCAGACTCATTCACTGACTGACTCACTCAGACTCATTCACTGACTCACTCAGACTCATTCACTGACTCACTCAGACTCACTGACTGACTGACTCGCCGACTGACTGACTCACTCACTCCGACTCATTCACCGACTGACTCACTCACCGACTGACTGACTCACTCACTCACTCAGACTCTCTCACCGACTGACTCACTCAGACTCATTCACTGACTCACTCACTCAGACTCATTCACTCACTCAGACTCATTCACTGACTGACTGACTCACTCACTCACTCAGACTCATTCACTGACTGCCTGACTGACTCACTCGCGACTGACTCGCCGACTGACTCACTCTCCGACTGACTCACTCAGACTCATTCACTGACTGACTCACTCACTCAGACTCATTCACTGACTGACTGACTGACTGAATCGCCGACTGACTCACTCACCGACTGACTGACTCACTCACTCATTCACTGACTGACTCACTTGCTCGCCGACTGACTGACTCACTCACTCACTCCAACTCATTCACCGACTGACTTGCTCACAGACTGACTGACTCACTCACTCCAACTCATTCACCAGCTGACTCGCTCACAGACTGACTGACTGACTCTCTCAGACTCATTCATCGACTGACTGACTCACTCAGACTCATTCACCGACTGACTGACTCACTCAGACTCATTCACCGACTGACTGACTCACTCAGACTCATTCACCGACTGACTGACTCACTCGCCGACTGACTGACTCAGACTCATTCACTCACCAACTGACTGACTCACTCAACGACTGACTCACTCAACGACTGACTCACTCAACGACTGACTCACTTAGACTCACTCGCCGACTGACTCACTCGCCGACTGACTCACTCGCCGACTCGCCGACCGACTCGCCGACCGACCGACCCACCCACTCACCCACCGACCGACCGACTCGCCGACTGACTCACTCACCAACTGACTCACTCACTCATTCACCGACTGACTCACTCAGACTCATTCACTGACTGACTCACTCAGACTCATTCACTGACTGACTCACTCAAACTCATTCACTGACTCACTCAGACTCACTCACTGACTGACTGACTCACTCGCTCGCCGACTGACTGACTCACTCACTCCGACTCATTCACCGACTGACTCGCTCACCGACTGACTGACTCACTCACTCACTCAGACTCACTCACCGACTGACTCACTCACTCATTCACTGACTGACTCACTCACTCACTCATTCACTGACTGACTCACTGACTCACTCAGACTCATTCACTGACTCACTCACTCACTCACTCAGACTCATTCACTCACTGACATTCACTGACTGACTCACTCACTCAGACTCATTCACTGACTGCCTGACTGACTCACTCGCGACTGACTCGCCGACTGACTCACTCACCGACTGACTCACTCAGACTCATTCACTGACTGACTCATTCACTCAGACTCATTCACTGACTGACTCACTCACTCACTCACTCACTCACTCACTCAGACTCATTCACTGACTGACTGACTGACTCGCCGACTGACTCACTCACCGACTGACTGACTGACACACTCACTCACTGACTGACTGACTCACTCAGACTCATTCACTGACTCACTCAGACTCACTCACTGACTGACTCACTCGCTCGCCGACTGACTGACTCACTCACTCCAACTCATTCACCGACTGACTCGCTCACAGACTGACTGACTCACTCACTCAGACTCATTCACTGACTGACTGACTCACTCAGACTCATTCATCGACTGACTGACTCACTCGCCGACTGACTGACTGACTGACTGACTCAGACTCATTCACTCACCAACTGACTGACTCACTCGCGACTGACTCGCCGACTGACTCACTCACCGACTGACTCACTCAGACTCATTCACTGACTAACTCACTCAGACTCATTCATTGACTGACTCACTGACTCACTCAGACTCATTCACGCACTCAGACTCATTCACTGACTGACTCAGACTCGTTCACTGACTGACTGGCTCACTCAGACTCATTCACTGACTGACTGACTGGCTCACTCAGACTCATTCACTGACTGACTGACTCACTCGCTGACAGACTGACTGACTGACTGATTCACTCAGACTCGTTCACTGACTGACTCACTCAGACTCGTTCACTGACTGACTGACTCACTCAGTCTCGTTCACTGACTGACTGACTCACTCAGACTCGTTCACTGACTGACTGACTCACTCAGACTCGTTCACTGACTGACTGACTCACTCAGACTCGTTCACTGACTGACTGACTCACTCAGACTCGTTCACTGACTGATTGACTCACTCAGACTCGTTCACTGACTGATTGACTCACTCAGACTCGTTCACTGACTGACTCACTCAGACTCGTTCACTGACTGACTGACTGACTCACTCAGACTCATTCACAGACTTGCTCACGACTGACTGACTCACTCACTCACTCATTCACTGACTGACTGACTCACTCACTCACCCAGACTCATTCACCGACTGACTGACTCGCCGACTGACTGACTCACTCACCGACTGACTCACTCACTCAAACTCATTCACCGACTGACTGACTCACTCGCCGACTCACTCACCGACTGACTGACTCACTCACCGACTCACTCGCCGACTGACTGACTCACTCGCCGACTCACTCGACAACTGACTGACTCACTCACTCAGACTCATTCACCGACTGACTCGCTCACGACTGACTGACTGACTGACTCACTCACCGACTGACTCACTCACCAACTGACTCACTCACCGACTGACTCACTTAGACTCATTCACTGACTGACTCACTCACCGACTGACTCACTCAGACTCATTCACCGACTCGCTCACCGACTGACTGACTCATTCACTCATTCACTGACTGACTGACTGACTCATTCACTCATTCAATGACTGACTCAGACTCATTCACTGACTGACTGACTCACTCGCGACTCACTCGCGACTGACTACCTCCACCAACTGACTCGCTCACGACTGACTGACTCACTCAGACTCATTCACTGACTGACTGACTCACCCACCGACTGACTCACTCACCGACTGACTCACTCACCAACTGACTCACTCAACGACTGATTCACTTAGACTCATTCACTGACTGACTCACTCACCGACTGACTCACTCGCCGACTGACTCACTCAGACTCATTCACCGACTCGCTCACCAACTGACTGACTCACTCATTCACTGACTGACTCAGACTCATTCACTGACTGACTCACTCGCAACTCACTCGCAACTGACTCACTCACGACTGACTCACTCACCGACTGAATCACTCAGACTCATTCACTGACTGACTCACTCACAGACTCACTCACTCACACTCATTAACTGACTGACTGACTGACTCACTCACTCACCGACTGACTCACTCACTCACTCAGACTCATTCACCGACTCGCTCTCTGACTGACTGACTCACTCAGACTCATTCACTGACTGACTGACTCACTCACCGACTGACTGACTCACTCAGACTCATTCACTGACTGACTCACTCGCTCACTGTGTTTTTATTCTGACACCAGATATCCACCAGAGAATGAAGCTGCAGCAGTTTTTAAACGACTCCTTTCTGCACAAACTACAAACCTGCATTGCTGGTTTTTATTATTTTGATTCTGATGATCCATCCATCCATTCAGCCATCCATCCATTTTCTTCCGCTTATCCGGGGTCGGGTCGCGGGGGTAGCAGCCTAAGTAGGGAGGCCCAGACTTCCCTCTCCCCAGCCACTTGGGCCAGCTCCAAACTCTCTCAAACAGAAGCCGGGAAAGAAACCAAAGAACTTCCTGCCCTCGAACGCAGCGTCACCATCAGTAAACGCAACATCACCGCCCTTCAACGCAGCATCACCATAAGTAAACGCAACATCACCGCCCTTGAATGCATCACCACCCTCAAATGCAGCATCACTGCCCTTGAACTCCAATAATTCTGTCGGGTCATCTGGACAGATTCTTTTTTATAGAAATAAACTGTCCAGATGACCCGACTGAGAATTGTTGGATTTGGTACCTGGATTATTGAGCGTGAACTTTCTCACCCTTGAACTCCTTGAAATGTTCAGTCTGAGTTTTAGATCTGAACGGAGCAGCCCAGGAGAACGTTGACAAATCACAGGGACAATGAGCAGGACTCTAGACTCGGGGCAGGACTCTGGACTCGGGGCAGGACTCTGGACAGGACTCTGGACAGGACTTTGGACTCGGGGCAGGACTCTGGACAGGACTTTGGACTCGGGGCAGGACTCTGGACAGGACTTTGGACTCGGGGCAGGACTCTGGACAGGACTTTGGACTCGGGGCAGGACTCTGGACAGGACTTTGGACTCGGGGCAGGACTCGGGGCAGGACTCAGGGCAGGACTTTTCTTTGTGAGGGTTCATGTTGGGAGCAGATGCAGTGTCTCCTTCGTCCCCGTGTTAACAACAGTCTCTGCTGGATCAGCTGCACAAAGACTCACAGAACCGCAGACCCGGCAGCAGCGCTCAGACTCTAATCCACAGAACAAACCGAACTGCTGACGAAGCAGATTCACTGACCCGACCTGCAGAAACGCTCAGAAATAAAAACTTTACAACAACTCTCTCTGAAGCTCGCCCGTTTGTTGAAACGACTGCAGAAACGTTTAAATTAAAAGTAACAGCAGTTTTAGTTATTCCTGAAGAACAGTAAATATCTCACCTGTCAGAGATGAGTCTTTGAACGACCTCAGATGGGAGAAACAAGAGTTTAAGACGAGCTAAAGAAAGTCTGAATGTCCCGGACTCTACAGCCACGGGTTGGTCCTGCTCGGAGCTGCAGGAAGTCCGAGCTTGAAATCAACAAAACAAGTTCTAAAAACGCGACACGCCAGAGGAAGATGGAGGTGGTGACATCATGACCATCAGATCTGTAATAAACTTAAGTTTTTTTATTTGTGGCGTTTCCAGAATGATTTGCACTTTTATCATCTCCCTGTTAAACATTAAATCAAATTTATTTCTGTTAGTTTTAGTCTGGGCCACTGCAAACAGACCAAAGGGCCGCACGTGGCCCCAGAACCACAGATTGTAGACCCCAGAGTGGGAACTGAACCAAGGTGCTGTCAGGTTACAAGAACTGTTTTATAAACCTTTACATTCAAATTAAGCTTTTTCCCCCAGGCAGAATTATTTTCCACCAGAAGTGCTACTGCTAGCTGCTGCTTTTAGCACTCTGCAACAAGATTTACAATTAAGAAATTCCGTATTTGGACACAACCGCTCTGAACTTTGGAGAACTGGCACTCAAGACTAGCTGTTCGCTCATTGTTCTGCTGCAGGGAAGATATTAACTGCTCAGACAGTTTCCACAGGACCCCCACTCCAAACTTATTCAAACATAAACTCAGATTATCAGATGCCGTGAAGCAGATTCAGACTTTCAGTCGGATCTGTCCGGAACAGCTTTTAACTCTTAGTCGGAGCCATGTTGGATTAAATTAAGGAAAATTCACGTTGAAGTGGCTCAAAAACAGAAAACGGCACCGAACAGTCCAGTATTGAACACATTTTTTTTAATTTTTAATTTACAACTTGAACCAAAACAACCCAAAGAACTAAACAGAAAGTTCTGGTTGAAACGTGCAACAGAGCCGACCTGCAGCAGCTCCTCCAGTCCTGCGGGGGGCGATAACCCGCACAGGAACGCCGAGTTTAGCACAAACAGAATTTCCGTTTACAGTGTAGCAAACATTTAGTTCTCACAGATAAACACTTTAATAATTTAGGATCAACTTCTGATTTTCAAACCCTCAAATCACTGAAGCTAACAGGAAGTCCCTGCGGGTCAGATTGCACTTTACAAGTCAAACACTTGCTGCGTACATTAAATTTATTGTTTAGCTTTTTCAAACAGACTTTTAGCATGATTGTTTTAGAAAGCCAAAGAATGCTAATGTTTTGCTTCAGAAACCACCGATTTAACGTTAATCTTTAACATCTGTTCATTTCCTCATGTTCAGACATTTCGTTGGTAAGAAACAAAAAAAAAACCAACATATTTAACCAAGCAACTTTCAGGTCGTGTGAACACGACCGGTCGTCGAGTTACCTCGTTACAGAAATTGGTTTTGCTTCTTTAAGTTGTTCCTTTTAAGGTCAACCTCAAATTTAACAACAAAAAAAAGTTGAATTTTAGCTCAACAAAATGCTCAAAAAGACAAACAAGAAGAACCGGACCTCTGCCATGATTCCAGCGTTCTGCGTTTGAGGTTTTTACTCAAACTCCTCCTCCTCCTCGTCAAAGTCCTCGTCATCGACCGTGGCAACCTGGTACTGCTGGTACTCGGACACCAGGTCGTGCATGTTGCTCTCCGCCTCCGTGAACTCCATCTCATCCATCCCTTCGCTCGTGAACCAGTGTAGGAAGGCCTTCCTGCGGAACATGGCCGAGAACTGCTCCGAGATCCGCTTGAACAGCTCCTGGATGGCCGTGCTGTTACCGATAAATGTGGCGGACATCTTGAGCCCGCGGGGGGGCACATCGCAGACCGCCACCTTCACGTTATTGGGGATCCACTCCACAAAGTAGCTGCTGTTCTTGTTCTGGACGTTCAGCATCTGCTCGTCCACCTCCTTCATGGACATGCGTCCACGGAAGATCGTGGCGACAGTCAGGTAGCGCCCGTGGCGGGGGTCGCAGGCCGCCATCATGTTCCTGGCGTTGAAAAGCTGCTGGGTGAGCTCAGCAACAGTCAGGGCGCTGTACTGCTGGCTGCCCCGCGCTGTCAAAGGGGCGAACCCCGGAACGAAGAAGTGGAGCCTCGGGAACGGCACCATGTTGACGGCCAACTTTCGCAGGTCGGCGTTTAGCTGTCCGGGGAACCGGAGCGAGGTGGTCACGCCGCTCATGGTGGCCGACACCAAGTGGTTCAGGTCTCCGTAGGTGGGTGTGGGGAGCTTCAGAGTGCGGGAGCAGATGTCGTAGAGGGCCTCGTTGTCGATGCAGAAGGTCTCGTCTGTGTTTTCCACCAGCTGGTGGACGGACAGTGTGGCGTTGTAAGGCTCCACCACCGTATCAGACACCTGGTGGATCAGGAGACAGCATGAAGGTTAAAAACCAGAAAACAGGGTCCAAACCAGAGACATACGTAGATCCAGGCGTACCTTAGGCGAGGGCATGACGCTGAAGGTGGTCATGATGCGGTCAGGGTACTCCTCCCGGATCTTATTGATGAGCAGGGTACCCATACCGGAGCCGGTGCCTCCTCCCAGAGAGTGGGTCATCTGGAAACCCTGGAGGCAGAACCTTCAGCTTTATCCAAAACTCAAAATAGACCATTGATCTCATCTACACAATTTTCTGTCCACATTAACCCACAAAACAAAAAACAAACAAAACTACAGCAACAAAAGAAAGGTTTTCCTGAAACAACCGCAGCTTCTCTTTTGGACACCGTTTAAAGGTTCAGCACACAGAGTCCGACAGCGACAGGACCAGAAGCCAGACCGACAGAAAATAAAGCAACGAGGGTCCAGACGACCGGCCTTAACATCGTTGGACTTTATACTAGGAATGGGGCCGATCCAATCCAGTATCAGCATCCGATACCAGCATAATTTATGTATCGGGTTTTCCGATCCAACCAGCTGGGCAGCACAACTGGTAGAGCTGCTGCCTCTCAGCGAGAAGGTTGCCGGTTCAAATCCCGGTCCGGGGCCTTTCTGGGTGGAGTTTGCATGTTCTCCCCGTGCATGCGTGGGTTTCCTCCGGGTACTCCGGTTTCCTCCCACAGACCAAAAAACATGCTTGTTAGGCTGATTGGTGACTCTAAATTGACCCTAGGTGTGAGTGTGAGAGGTCCCTCTTGTAAATGAGTCCCCGTGACTCAACGAGGCTAGCCTGTATAAATAAAGGTTGAATGAATGAATGAATGAATGATATTTCCAATCCAGCTTCAAAGAGCACTTGTGTTCCACCATATTCTGTGACTGCCGTCTTAACATTGTGTGAGTTAAACCCAATGAAGACACTCTGGGCCTCATAACAGGAAACCCCCAAACTTCAATAGCGCACAAGAGTCAGGTCTATATAACAGACGTCCTTCTCACTCATGGTGCAGCTGGAAAACTAAAATACCGCTAAGCATTATGGGAAAGACAACAAAATACAATACACTCACGTAGCAGTTAAAGGTGCAGTCTGCAGTTTCTGTAGTGCAGTCTAAGTTTTCTAAAAATATATTTTTAACATATTTCTTCACTTTGTCACTATCTCCTGACAGACTGATGTTAGACAAAGTAATCTTTGAAAAAACTATAGTCCCCTTGCTTCTCCAGGTGTTACTAAAAGCATTTCTAAAAAGCCACAGTGACCCGCCGTTTACCAGCCAATAAAAACAGAGTTTGTAACCAGCCAATAAAAACAGAGCTTGAATTTGAATCAGCCAATATCTTGAATTTGAATTTCAGCAGAGCAAGGGGGAGCAGAGCCGGGATCAGAATGCTTTCCCTGTTGAAAATGTTTCTAAGTGCTGCGTTCTACAGAAACTGCAGACTGCACCTTTAAGGGGAGTGGACTGTGTCGTCTTTCCCATAATGTTTAGCGTGCATTATGTGCATGGTGCAGCTGGAAAACTAAAATACCGCTAAACATTATGGGAAAGACAACACAGTCCACTCCCCTTAACTGCTACGGGAGTGGATTTTGTTGTCTTTCCCTAATGCTTAGCGGTATTTTAGTTTTCCAGCTGCACCATGAGTGAGAAGGACGTCTGTGATATAGACCTGCCTCTTGTTTGCTATTAAAGTTTGTGTGTTTCCTGTTGTGAGGCCCAGAATGTTGTCATTGGGTTTAACTTACACAATGTTAAGACAGTAGTCACAGAATAGTCTCAGTTGAAAAAATTCATTATTACAGTCTCATGAAATCTGTGATGGTTATATCGGAATTGGATCGGTATCTGCCGATACCCAGAGTTAAGTATCGGATTGGATCGGAAGTAAGAAATGTGGATCGGTGCATCCCTACTTTATACCTGGATCACTGAGCATGGACTTCGGTGCACGAGGGTTCACTTCTTGTTGTGAGCAGGACTACTAAAGGATGGACGAGCACACAGGCTGCTGTGTCGCCATCTTCCAAAAGCTCCAAGTTTAAAAAATATGAGGAAGACGTTTAAAATTATTAGAGTGGACTGGCTCCGAGGAAAAAGTAAAAAGTAAAAAGTACGGTATTGAAAAAGTAAAAAGTACGGTATTTAAAAATTATTAGAGTGGACTGGCTCCGAGGAAAAAGTAAAAAGTACGGTAATGTTTCCTAAATAAAAGGAGACGGTAAAGATTGCTTTGACTCGTCTCACGACTCCATCGTCAGAGTGCATTATAAAGGATGGTTCTACAAACTTCAATCACCTGAAAGTCCAAATAGTCAAAGTCTAACCAGAGCCGGCTCCAGAGGAATTTATCTGGGGGGTTGAGGATTTTTGCGTGCTTGCGTGTAGTCATATTTTATATAAATACATAAATATGTAACCTTGCAACTGAAATAACCATATGTTGTTCATTAATACCAAACAACTTCAAAGTCAGGAACATGTTAAATGATGAAGCTCTGTACTTGTTGTTGTACAACACAACTGTTGTTCCACACATGATTTATTGTATTGACATCTGGGGTAAAGCATGTAAAACTTTCACAGAACCTGTTTTTTTGTTACAGAAAAGAGTTAATAATTACCAGAAAAAGTTATTGTCACCAATCTAGCACATTATTTCACCAATTGAAATTGTTAAAGTTCAGTGACTTGATGGATTACAATATTCTGTCAGTCATGTATAGAGCTCATAAAGAAGAATTACCATTTAATATCCAAATACTTTTTGTTAAATCTAAATACAGAACCAGTTCAAGGGGTTGGTCAACCTCCATTCAGGGAATTGTTTTGTGGAATGATTTGAATACTGAAATTAAAAATGCCGCTTCATTATTTATATTTAAGAAATTAATCAAAACAAAATTATTACAGGGATATGTATATAAATTGTTTTGTGTGTTACTTTGTAATTCGATGATTAGGAGTTATTTTTATTATGTTATTTGTTGATTATTTTTTGTTTGAATTGACCGTTAGTAAAAGGGGGCAGATATAATAAGATTTTCTCTTCATTCTGCCAACTTTCATTTTATTTCTTAATATTGTATAGTCTCATTTGAGATTGCTTTTTTGTGTTATATTTTAAAATGAATAAATTTAATTTAAAAAAAAATTAATAATAATAATAATAAACTTAAACTGTGACGTGTCTCCAGAAAATGCGGAGAAATTGTGAACAATTTTGCAAAAATCTTCTAAACTAGCATTGATCATCATGTTTGAAACACTTTAACACCAAAAACTTGAACTTCTCCTGAAGAGAGGTGAAAATGTAAAAAAAAAAAAATACTGAACAGTTTTAACATGTCCACTCTTTTGTTGAACAAAACCCAACATGCAAATAAAAAAAACTTGGCGTTTGGTGTCGTCACCTTTAATGGGTGAATAAACCAACGTCTCTGTGGAGCCTGGACTTATTAGTTTTGCTCCTACAAGCTGAAAAAGGACGAGCAGCACAAAACTCTCTGCTCTGACATTTAGTGCATGCGACACCACACACAGAGCATCCTCCTGAAACGCTGCCCTCGGACCTGGACCCAGACCTTCAGCTGCAGAGGACAAGGCTTTCGACCCGAGTCACTGAGCAGGACACCTGAACGTTGGATTCTGGATCAAAGTGCAGGTCTTTTCATATTTTTGTGATAATTTATGCAAAACTTTCAAACCATAAAACGACCAGGATAAAAATCCAATGGAAAGGTTTCTCTGAAGAATATAAAGATTTGGAAAATAAAAACTTTCTAGTTTTATTCACCATCAAGAACTTTTGACCCGTTCGACCCGTTCACTCCCATAAACTCTCTCATCTGGACCTGCACACCTGAACAGCTTTGGTCCGGATCAAACCTTTCTGTCTTGTGTTGCCTTCAGAATCACCTTGGGTTTATTGTCCTATGCAGGTCAACACAAGGTCAGGACGAGAAGAAACGTTTGCCTCACCCAAAAAAAAACAACAAAAAAACAACACCAAAGCCTCAACAAAAACTGGTTCTGTTGGAACTAAACTCCAGTTTCTGGTCCAACCACGGATCTTTGGTGTTTCTCACTGATTCAGGTTTTTCAAAATGAGAATGATTTGTCTCCAGCAGCCTGTCATTAAGACACCGGAGCCATTAAACTAGAAGTTGTTTGATCCAGGTCCGGCTCATCCCTTGAGTTTAGGAGACCGAGCTCAAAGGTTTAAAGACCCACTGATATGATGTTTGAACTATAAATAAAATTGCTCAACAC
>JBBPBX010002288.1:25237-37891 GCA_038048925.1 Garcialebias charrua | reverse complement strand
ATATATATATATATATATATATATATATATATATATATATATATATATATATATATATATATATATATATATATATATATATATATATATATATATATATATATATATATATATATATATATATATATATATATATATATATATATATATATATATATATATATATATATATATATATATATATATATATATATATAGTCTGGAGGGAAAGTTGGCGTTTTCAAAGTGGAAATACAGAAATTACTTTACTCTCCTTGAGGTAAAAGGCAAGAACGTGCATGTGAAGTGTACATTATGTCCCGGAGCGAAGTGTACGTCCGTCGTAATCTGATCTGACAAGCATCTCACAACTGCTCAGGTAATTCAGCTTTTCAGTACTGTTTTAAAAGTACTTCATATTGTGAAAATGGTTCTTTTGTTTTTAAGAAAATTCTTGAAGAACCAGTTGTGTGAGAGTTTGATTTTATTTTACACTACAAAGCACTTATTTTAACTGTTTACTTTTATTTCTAAGAAAACACTTGAACAGTACAGGGTGTACATAGAGCTGAAAACACAATTGTTATATTATTTTGTTAACCTGTATTTTGTAATGAAGAAAAAACTTGAAGTATAGTATGTCAACCAGTCATGTTCTGTTGAGGTGCTGTAAGCATTTCTACTTAAAATTCGTAGATATATCTAAACTTAAACCAACCAAACAAACAATAGTTACTTTCCCTGGTAACTAATTACTTTTATAGGTGAGTAATTCAGTTACTAACTCAGTTACTTTTTGGGAGAAGTAACTAGTAACTATAATTAATTACTTTTTTAATGTAACATTCCCAACACTGGTCAAGACTGGACAAAACAAACAAAGCTGTCCCCCTCGCGCCACCCGAACGGTAAGGCAGAACCTGCTGTTTTTTGTTCAACCCCCTAAACTAACTTCTCAAAAGTCAAAGTCAACTTTATTGTCAGATCTGCAATATGTACTGTACAGGACATACACAGGACCGAAATTGCGTTTCTCTCAATTTCTTCTCAATTTCTTTCAACTTCTGCTTCCCAAACTGAAGACAAATCGCTCAAATCTTCACTTAGATTGATAAATTCGTTGGTTTCTATATTGTGCGCTATTGTTATGTAAAAGGGGTGTTCTAGGAGACATTCCTGCGCTGACGTCACAAAATGAGCAAGCAGAAGTACCCGGATGTCCCACAACACAGTGCAAATTTAAAGGGGACCACACATGCAAAATTCACTTTTTAATGTTTTTTTACTCAACTTTGGGTATTTACTTCATAAAAAAACAGTCCTTGTGCCAAAAAAATGCACCCAGTGGTTTATTTACTCTAAGTAGATTTATTTGTCTGTGATTAAAAACGCTTCGTTTCACACTTCCTGCGGTTTGTGACGTCACAAACCGTAGCCAATCACCTCAAACCTGAGTCCAGCCCCTCACCTAGCAACCCCTGGTGATGCTCCACCCACTTGAGTATAAAAGATGTCACGGTTGCCTAGCGGTTTAGGAGCTGACCTGGCGGTCATTTATTTATTTATTTATTCATTTATTTAGCCCCCGGGGGGCTAGGGGTTTGCCCTGCTCCAGCCATGCAGCACATCTCGAGTAAAACCAGAATGTTTTATTACCTTGTTTGAATGAACTCTGTCTCGTTGAAACTGTGCACACACACTCTCGCGGTTTGGACTTGTTTCTTATATGATGAAGGACTACTTTTGCACAACTGTCAGTTTGGTTGAGCGGTTACGACACTTGAGCGCCACGCAGGAGAGCGGAGATCGCATCCTGTCAACGGCATCTTTTTTTTTCCCCTTTTTTTTTAAAGCCTTTTGTTTCGGAGAAATCGGGGTGAGACTAGATATATACATCGACATAATAATACTTTATAATTGTTATTTTTACGTTTTAGTTCAATTTTTAGTGTAATATCGCTCCCAACGCGCAGCCGGCAGAAAACTGTGCACACTCTCTCGCGGGGCGACAGTCTGTACCATCAAGCACCACTGATCGATATATTTTCAGATTAGCAACTTATTTATTTTAAGAATACCTTTCATATTTTCAGATTAGCAACTTATTTATTTTAAGAATACCTTTCACTTCATCAAAATCTAATCAAAACTTCAGCGTTCTAAATGTAGGTGGTTGTGATTATTTCTTATACGATGAAAGACTGCTTTTTGCATAACTGCCCGGTTGGCCCAGAGGTAGTGAACCGGACTCGTCATCCGAAGGTCACGGGTTCGCCTCCCGGTCGCGGCATCCCTTTTTTTTTTTTTAAGCCTTTTGTTTTGCAGACCGCCGGCGAAGACACCATCTGCGTGCGGGATTTGCTGGGAGCTACTGACTTTTGAGGTCCGGGGGTCCGGTCAAAGGTTGCCTCATGCGGATAAATTAACTGGAGACATTCTGTGAACTTTGTGTGTGGACTGAAGCAGCTCCCAAAAGCGCCGCATGCAACGAGCGGAGCTAACACCGCCCGCTCGGAGGAGGAAAAGCTATCATTAGCTATCATTAGCCTCGAAGGTGGGCTAATGCTAAAAAAAGGAGCTGCAAATGGCGGCGCGCGCAGAGGGCTTTTGGTAAGTTATCTTAAGCTACTAGCACTAACAGTAAGTCAAATGAGTAATAAAAAAGAGCTAATTTTAAAATAACAACATATTAGAGATACTGGCTGTTACAGAGGGCGTAGTTAATGTAAATAGGTCTTTGTAGGGCGTGGCTTTCAGACCTCATTATTCATAAACCGGTCGTTTAGAACGGAAGTGAAATTTGGCAGAATTAGAAAGGGGATATTTTATTATCTAAGCATTATTTTGTGTATAAAATTGACTGAAAATGGTCTGGATAGCCCACAGATAAACCACAAAAAATTATATAATAATAATAATAATAATAATTGTCTAATCTTGTCATCTGCGTATGTTTCCCATACACAGACGAAATTCGTCTCTGCATTTAACCCAACCACCTACCAGGTGGTATATATCCTACATTTGGTCCCCTTTAAACTTTTTTTTTTTTTTTTGGGCTCTAGTGGCCTTTATTGTAGAGGATGAGGGCGAAACAGGTAGCGAGGGGAGAGACATTGCAGAAATAGCTCGTCGGGACCGGGACACGAACCTGCGACGCCCGCAGCGAGGCCCAGCCTCAGAACATGTGCCGCGCGCTTATCCCCCACACCAAAGCGGCGGCACAAAACTCACTTTTTAAACGAATTTTAATTAAATTACCATTTTGTTTGCAACAACAAACATAGTTGAATGATAAAATATATATATGTTGGGCCAATTTATGGAAAGTTCAAAAATCATGTCAGCCAACCTTTAAAGAAAACAGAAAGTTTAGCTCTGCCCACCTGCAGGACGGTTTAAAACTCTGTTCAATTCACCTGCAGAGAGTCGCAGTGCTCGCACTCCTTCCTCACCACGTCCATGACCGAGTCCACAAGCTCCGCCCCCTCTGTGTAGTGACCTTTGGCCCAGTTGTTCCCAGCACCCGTCTGACCTGCAGGGACGAGATCCTGGGTGAAACGTTGACCTGGACACATGCAGCCTCCGAGCTCTGCTGAACCAAACAAACGTTACCGAAGATGAAGTTGTCTGGTCTGAAGAGCTTCCCGAAGGGTCCGGACCGGGCGCTGTCCATGGTTCCTGGTTCCAGGTCCACCAACACGGCTCGGGGGACGTACTTATGAGCTGCACAAACACAGAACTGGTTTTTATTTCCAACAAAGCACCAGAGGAGCAGACAGACAAGCGGGTCAGCTTACAGGAGGCTTCATTGAAGTAGACGCTGATCCGCTCCAGCTGCAGAACCGAGTCGCCCACATAGTCCCCCGAGGGGTCGATGCCGTGCTCGTCACTGATCACCTCCCAGAACTGTTCGGGTCACAGCAGGAGCAAAACAAAGCTTCATGGTGCGTTCACTGACTCGACCCAAACTATCCTCCCTGAGCCCTGCAGGTTCTGGTCTCTGGTTCCATCAGAACTGGGCTTTGGTTCTGAAATCTGTTATGAAGTAAGGAGCTCGCTCAAGTCAAGAAACAACCGTTTTATCAAAGCCGAGAGAAAAGAGGTTCAACAGAAACACACAAAAAACGGAAACATCCACAAGTTTGAGAAGCATCGATTTCCTATGATCTGGAAAAAAACTCGGTTTATAAATAATTTAAACCAGATTAAATTACAGTTAAACTACAGTGGAAACACTACAGTGGAAACACTACAGTGGAAACACTACAGTTAAACTAAAATTACGTTAAACTAAAACTACAGTTAAACTAAAACTACAGTTAAACTAAAACTACAGTTAAACTAAAACTACAGTTAAACTAAAACTACAGTTAAGCTACAGTTTTAAACTACAGTTAAGCTACAGTTTTAAACTACAGTTTTAAACTACAGTTAAGCTACAGTTTTAAACTACAATTAAGCTACAGTTTTAAACTACAGTTAAGCTACAGTTTTAAACTTTTAAACTGCAGTTAAACTACAGTTAAACTGATCCACAGATCCACTACAGTTAAACTACAGTTAAACTACACAGATCCACTCTGAAGAGCCCTACAGGAAGTGCTGCAGGCTGAACAGGAAGCACAGCTAGGTGCTGCTGCTTTAACCGCTCTAAAATAAAGCGTGTTCAGTTAAACGTCTCGAGCTCGCTCCGACTAGCCTTCAGCTCGCTCCGACTAGCCTTCAGCTCGCTCCGACTAGCCTTCAGCTCGTCCGTTCTTCACATTTAAACTCTTTCAAAGTAAAAGACCGCATATGCAAACGCGTTGTCGCACAATAAACTGCCCGGCGCCGGACTGTTATGTATACGACACCAATGTATTAAATTCCCCTTCTTCATCCCGGATCTGGCCTTTTCTTTTGTTTGTTTTTTGCCAAAAGTCAAGTGATCGCTTCCTCCTCCGTTGACTCCATGACTGGAATGATGAGAAATGAACAAATTTGTCACACGCGAATTAAACGCTGGTCCAGCGTGGCTGCGGGAGGGTCTGGAGATTTCCTGGTGTGCTGGTCTGATGTGTGGGCTGCAGGACCAGCGCTCCCTGTTTTTTCTTTTTTTTTTTTTTTTTAGAACTTTTTATTAACATATAAACACAGAACACCGTTGTGGCTGCAGCTGCCAGCTTGCGCCCCCGACTTGTCAATCAATCCAGTAGGCGTGTCAGCAAATGACCAATCAGCGACCTCAATTTGTCCCGTAGGTAAACGCTCTGCGCTGCAGCTGCTCAAATGACGTCAAGTATTTGGAGCGAAAACACGAGAATGAACGCGAGAACGTATGCTGAGGTGTGGGACTGAACTGTCTGTGTACAGTATGCGCGTACGGACACGTACGGACGGACGGACGCAGAGCAATGGGTGAGCCTTGAGAGTGAAGTGCTCTGTTGGGAAAATATGGAGCAATAAGATCTGTAATATAAGATGGAGCTAGGTTTTTGAGAGCTTTGTAGGTTAGAAGTAGGATTTTGAATTCAATTCTGGATTTGTCAGGGAGCCAATGGAGAGAAGCTAAAACTGGAGAGCTATGATATCTCCTACTAACTCCAGTTAAGACTCTGGCAGCATAATTTTGGATCAACTGAAGAGATTTAAAGGAGTATTTGGACACCCACATAATAAACCATTGCAATAGTCCAGTCTAGACGTGACAAATGCATGAACCAGTTATTCTGCATCATATTTAGATAAGTTGTCTCTAATTTTAGCAATATTACTGTATGCAGGTGGAATAAGGAGGTTCTAGTAACATTTTTAATGTGGGGGATAAATCTATCTGTTTTGCCATTTTGCCATCTTTTTTTAACTTGTTAAATTGTTGCTGTTGTCATCATTCTTTGTTGAAACCAGGTCTCTCTTGTGAATGAGTCCTCAAGGCTCAATGGGATTAACCTGTCTAAATAAATGTTGAATGAAAAAAAAGACATGTCCTGATAAAAAATAACACCAAGATTTTTAACATTAGAACTGGAGGCCAGATTGATGCCATCTAAGGAAGGTGAAAGACTAAAAAATTCATTCATAAGGTGCTCAGGTCCAAAAGCCAAAACCTCAGTCTTGTCTGTAGTCAAAAGGAGAAAATTAAGCATTATCCAGGTTTTTATAAAGACATGCTTGTAGTCTAAGTAACTGATTGGATCAAATGGGTTTAATGGACAGATATAATTGTGTGTCATCTGCATAACAATGAAAATGTATCTGATCTGAAACAGAAACGGCTCCCTAATCTTTGCCTGAATAAACATCAGGGTCAGTTTTCAATTCAGTGTTTGTGTATTTTATTTCACTGTCCTGGATCTGGATTAAATGGATCTCCGACTACCTGCGCAGATTGACCATAATATGTTGTTATTGCTCTATTCTACTAAAAGTGGTTTGTGACACATAAAAACTCGTAATTACTTTAATATACTGTATACAGTATATGGTTGTTACATTTTCAACTGACGTAAAAAAAAATTTTGTTTAATTTTTACCGGTGTAATACATTCTGGGGCAATGACATACATCAGTTGTAGTGGAGACTAAAACAAAAGGAATCAAGGGTAAAAAGTTATATCGTAACAATAAAGTTATATTTTGTATTAGTCCTTATGCAAAATCTATGAGTCAAAACGATAAAACGTGATCAACATTTGATGTTTAATTTATTACCTCTGGGGCTAACACTAATAGCTATGAAGCTAATGCTAAAATATATATTAGCCCTTGAACTAACGCAACGGTTGTGTCACTTCTTCATTCTCCTCTCTGTCAACGAGCTGTGGTTCAGATGAAAGAGCTGAATGTCATATAATGTCCAAAATTAGCATTCAAGCTGAATGGAGCTTGCACTAAAGCGACATGTCAACTTCATTTACCCAGAATGCAGTGCAACGTAAAAAAAAAGGTGATGTTCATGCATCAATCGTTTTTATTTTATTTTATAAATACTAAATAGCCTACAGTATTTTTACTGTCTCGTTTATATCGTTTAAGTAATTGTTAATCAAATAAGGTTTATTGTTCCAAGTAGTCGGAGATTCAGTTTCAGCATAAAGTTTTGAATTGAAAAAAACTTGAATTGAAAAAAAAAAACGAATTGAAAAAGACTTCTGGACAGAAGTCGAAACGTTTTCTGCAACAAATAAAGTCCAGTTGATCCTGTATTGAACGCCTTTTTTGATTTCATAAAGTTTTCCTTTTCTGCCAGGTAGGCACAATGGCTAAGGGCTTCTCAACAGGCTGCAACTGTTGGAAACATACAGTACAGTAATTGCAAGAAAATTTGCAAATCTTAACTTGAAATCAAAATAAATTGGTAGTTTTGACACATTTGCCCACGTATATAAAAGAAAAAGGTGCGAAATTGGCACAGCATTCCTGCAAATGACGGGCAAATTTATTTATCACAACTGAGTCACAAAGTGTCTTAATTATTTCAATCGTGTTTCAATCCGTTGGTAATTTTGTCACATTTAGTTTCTTAGGATGCCAATTTTTTCCCCAACTTTTCTCCTATATTTCCACTTTTGAACTAGTGAAAGCTAAACTGAGAAGGGTTTGAGATTGCTGCACCTCAGAAGTGCGGTCCTGCGTCTTGCACAGGAAAATTAACAACCCTCTCCAATGTTTTGAGACATTTTGGAAACTCCCTCATGAATACTGTTTGCAGCCCGTCCCAGTGGTGTGTCTACATTTTTGTAGTGTGTATACTGTGCTTAGAAACCAATGTACACCAATTAGTACAATGTAATCTTCAATTTATTTAGATTTTTAAGCATATTGAACATTTCCACATTTTTCTGATGCTTATATTTGAATAAATGTACAACAAAATTCGTACAACAATTGGCTTTGTATTAAAAACATGTTATTGAATTTATAAAACAGTATCAAAGCAAAACATGTTAAAGTATTAATAAGTACAGAAGTATTAAGTCTACAATAATTTCGCAGGATAAGCTATTGTAATAAACGAGCGCTACATACCGAAAGATTGTTACAGAAGCATTTAACTGCCGTTGAACACATCAATGACACATGCCTAATGATATGTCATGTATCATTGGGCACTTTTAAGTGGGTATACTGAAATTCTTAAGCTTTTCTAGTGGGTATATTCCGTATGCCCGCGTATCGCATAGACTACACCACTGGCCCATCCATATTCAGGCTTAAACCTGACTGAACATTAATGTCGATGAGAAGCTGAAAACAGCATAAAAGAGAATGAAAAATAATCCTCCAACATTTAAATCTCAAGCTCTTGTTAAATGCTGTTGCTTCTTCTGCAGATTCAGACAAAACCACACAACTGACATGAAAACGAGTTATTACCAAAGCGTTCTTTCTAGTTCGTAGCCATTTCTTAAAGGGTTCAAAGCCTCAGTGTCCAAGTGTGAATCTTTGGGGTAAAATATCTTGGATGTTGAAAACCAACCCTTCCTTTGGATGAAAAGATCACACTACTTCCTTGTGAGCACAAGGATTATGATTTTACCCCACACCATGAAATCTCTTCTCCCTGTGCAGTGCAGCAATGTTCTTGGTGAAGCAGCCATTATGCTCAGTGTGGTGGGATGAAGATGGCACGGGCACTCCTAAATACAGGAATTATGAGTTGTGGCTTGCCTTAAAAGCTTTGTCTCTCACAGAAGAGTCCACGGGTTCAGCAGCCCCTTCTGTATTCTGGACACAATTTAGAGTTTGATGCTTTTATGGCTTCGATGGCAAGATAGGAGGCTGTTGTAACCAGTCCCTAAATGGGTCCCTGAGACGCGAAGGCAAGAATGATGACTGTGTCCCCTGTTGGTGTCTGTGAGGCATGATTCAGCCTGTTATATGGGGGGGTGGGGAGCAGAGAAGGAGTAAAGTGTTTTGGAGGTCTGCAGATGGTACATTCGAGGCTGCTATTTGTTTCATTATTGAAGCTAATAGTGCCAAACCGAACGGCGCTGTCTCGCTTCCAAATCCCCGTACAGTTGGTTGTTCAGATTGGGTTTGGAATAAACAGCAGGGCTGAGCTGGATTTGGAACAAGCAGAACTGGTCAAAACTTGCTCATTATGTGTGGATCCCAGTTTCCCTAGCAGCAAAAGAAAGAGAATGGCAAGACAGACAGATAGAGAGAGAGAGAGTTTTTCTTCTAGCCAAGAGAAATGCTAGTCATCTTGGCTGCAATTTCCACTGCTCATTATGCTCTTTTGTAAACTGACATTTGCTCAAACTAAGCCTTATTTTGCTTCAGTGTGGTTTGACTCAAAACGTGTAAAAATGGATATGTTTAAACTGAACTCAGGCCCAAACATGAGAGATGTTTGAGCCGCTGTTAGATCTCGCTGTTGACATGAAAAATCACGGCAACTGACCCTGATGGGCATGATGTAACCAAACGCCACCCTTAGTGGTCTGTCTTTGACCTCAGAGCACCCTCCATACCCAACATGCCAACATATATATCATCCCTCGGGTGTCCTGCACGCATGTAGACACAGTTGCCTGATGCTTACCCAAGCAAAATGCTTGCATGTGGCTGCTCGATGCATCAAAGCTTTTCTAAATAGAGAAAGAGCAGTGGGGCACTCCAGTGCAGCCTCCACATGTAAGCAGCAGATATATCCACTTCCAGTTCACGTTGGCAACTCCATAACGCATGTATCGCTCAGGCAAAGGCAGCAGCAGCAGCTTTAACTTCATCTAGGGGGGAAGGTGGGATGGTTGCGAGTGGGCTTTGGTGGAAATTGCAGAGCATGCACGTTCTCGCCACCGCAGGGTTTTGCGTTTCACAGTACAGTGGGCTGCTTAAACTCCCCCCAACCCTTTGCTCCCCTTAGGGGTGACGGGCAGGCACCATTCAGACATTCAGGGAACAAGTATGTAGAAAGGCATCTTGATGAGGAGGAAGAAAAAAGCAGGGATGCAGATAGATGGAACTAACTAAGGCCTCCAAGAGAAAATGCTACTGATCCAACCATGGGTCCATGTAGTGCTGGGCGATATGGAAAAAATCATATATCACGATATGGACTTTTTTATATCACGATAACGATATATATCACGATATATACAACACGATGTGTGTGTGTGTGTGTGTGTGTACAGGAAAAATTTGGACCAAAGTTTTTTTTTTTTTTTTTATTTTACTACAGATACAGTTACAATTATAAGAATGTGAACAAAAAGAACAAGGAAATTTGGACCAAAGTAGAAAAAGAGTTTCTACTTTGGTCCAAATTTTTCCTGCAGGTGGCGGTAAAACAACGGCTGCTAATAAAACCCACGAAGAAGAAATCCGCTCTGGAAGTTGGAGTAAACAAAGCAAGAAACAGAAAAGAGAAAATGTTGCGTATGATTCCGGTTCTGTTGTGTTTCTGGTCTGTTTTGTATTGGTTAACTGGACCCGAGTTCGGACTCGGTTGGACTCTGGGGCCTCATGTATCAACCATGCGTGCGCACAAAAACATTGCGCACGTCACTTTCCACGCAAAGTGGCGTATGTATCAAATCTGATATGAACGGGAATATCTGCGCATCCACGTAGAAATCCACGGCTGCTCCCCTGTTGGCGTACGCACGTTTCTGTGGTTATTGTTCCTTTGGCGACACTTACAGGTGATCTGTGAAACCGTGTCCACGATGTGAAAACAATCATAAATCCCACCAAACACACATGATTAACGATTATTACATCCACATGGACGCAATTAGATGAGTGGATATAAAAGCATGCGCCAGATAGTGGCAACAATATTGACAACAATGAGATGTAATTTCTTTAGATAAGAAGTTAACCAAGGTGTATTAACACGCCTACGTTTAGGTCAGTGGGTAAAGCGCTTGCCTTTAGTTCCAAAGGTCGTGAGATCGACTCCCGCATGGTACAACGTTTTTCTTTTTTTTTCGTTCCAGATTGAAATACACATGAAAACTATTTACAAAACAATAAATCGTCTGCTTCCTTTCATTTCATGTATTGTTCTATTTCTTGTTGTTTCATTCAATAGTTTTCCTGTGGTCTTTAAATCTGGAATGAAAAAAAAAAAACATTGTACCAAGCGGGAGTCGATCTCACGACCTTTGGGACGAAGGGCGGGCGCGTTCGCCACTAAGCTATACAGGCATGTTAGATCAGCTTGGTCAACTTCTTATTTAAAAGTGGATGGTTTGTTTTGCACTGTGCGTGCCGAATGAAGCCTTTTTCCGTGCTTCTCTGCCTCACTCAGAAGTGATTTCTGTTCACAGTCCGTGAAGTTCCTCTTTTTTCCACGTTCCGACATGGTTTGCAATGGAGCAGAGACGACATTCCTGTCGTGCATGGCATATTTGAATGACTTTGCATATTCATACGGAGGCGTGTCAAGGGCGGAGTCGGCCACTCTCTCATGTGCGCTGAATTCCACGTTGATTGTGTTGTACATAAGGAATGTGCGTGGATTCCGGTGTACGCACAGTTTGATAAATCTGGATTTTTTTGTGCGTGGACACTTTTCTGGATTTGTCCGTACGTGACTTTTCAGTAAGAAATCTACGCAAGTCTTTGTACATGAGGCCCCTGGTTCGCATTCTCTGGACCCATTTTGTCTCCGAGTTTCAGCGGAGCGAAATAATGGAAGCTAACAAGGTGAGCTTCCCCCTCTTTTTGGTAAAAGTTCTTCCTCGGGCTGCCTGTGCAGCTGTTTTCTCCTTGTTGTGACACCGGCGTCATACCCCTGCGGCTCTGTTGCTCTCGAGTTTAACAACGTAAAGCATGTGTCGCAAACCCGCGCGTGCGTCAAACACAAAGCAGCGCCGTCATCTCGCAAAACCACAATATGAAGCTTCTTTGCGACAGTTATTTTTTAATTCTTATTTATCACGATAGAGACGATAGAAGGAACGTAGCACGATAGACACGTTTCTATCGTCCCCACGATATATCGTCATATCGCACAGCCCTAGGTCCATGCTACTGATTATCTCATGGTGCTGTGTTCATTCATGACCACGGAAGCTGTGGCTGAATGATTAGAGCAGTCATCTTCTGGTGCAAGAGTTGGAGGTTCCATTCCACCAGCAGTTGCATGCCGAAGTGTCCCTGGGCAAGACACTGACACTGACCCTAACCCTAACCCTAACCGATCCCTCCAATGTGTGTCCCATCGGTGTATGAATGCGACAAAAAGCACTGATTATTATTATTTGTATAGATATACTGTAGTAGAGTGCTGAATGAATCTGAGGGCACAGACTATAGTGTAAAGCGCTTTGAGCATCTCAGTAAGTTAGAAAGGTGCTACATAAGAACAGTCCATTTACCACTTACCATCTGCTCACCGCAGACTCATGTTCAGGCTGTTGTTGATACTCTGTATTGTTTTACATTGCTGTGTTTGGTGTATATCTTGGATGCTTTAGCATACCATTTGGCTTTAGTTTAGCGCGTGTTGCTTTATGTGTTGCCTGTTTTTCTGTTTGTACAGCACTTTGGTTGGCCTTGTCACTGTTTTAAGTGCTCTGTAAATAAAATAGTATGGTATGGTATGTCTTAGTGTATATCTTAGATCCTTGTACAGGAAGCCCTCGACCTACGAACGAGTTCCGGACCTAAGGATCGTTCGCAGGTCGATTTTGCCGTAGGTAGGAGACCACCCCAGCCGCCACTGCCCTGCACGTGTGT
>JBBPBX010002288.1:1971-19701 GCA_038048925.1 Garcialebias charrua | reverse complement strand
TGAGACACAGAAACAACCCGCAAATTTGTGTTCAAGTATGGAGGAGTTCAAGAAAGGAGAAAGAAAAAGGACCTTGCCTGGCGGAGTGTCAGTGAGGAAGTCGGGATATCGGGTAAGTTTTGAATTGTAAACTCCTCCCACACCCCGCCGCCCCCGTTGCTGCTGCTTCTCGTTCCGGTCTGAACACCAGTGCGTCCACCTTGAGGCGTTTCGCGCTTTTTGGCCGTTCAAAACGCGTTCGGTGTGAACGTAGCATAAGGACAAAACACCCAAACACAAACTGAGTGGTGTATGCATTTCAGTGCATCGAGGAATGTCCAAATCTCTATATTGGAGACACCACTACTTCAGATACATGGCTCAACTCAGGAGAGCCAGCTCTTCAGGACATGATTCAGCAGTTCACCTACACTTCAAGGATAAGGGAGACTTTGAGGACCAAACTGTTCTCATTTTGGACAGAGAAAACAGATGGTTTGGGAGGGAGGAAGCCATTTATGTAAAAAGAGCGAGACCAGCTTTAAAGGGATTGTGACATGATTTTTTTACTATTCATAAAATTGCTCAAAATATATATATTTTATCATTTAAATATGTTTGTTTTTGCAAACAAAATGATAAATCACTTTAATTTTGCTTTAAAAGTGATTTTGAACTTCAAGCCGTGTTTAATCATGGGAAATCCCATTACACACGAACGCACCATCTGTGATGTCACACCGGGCAGAGCTCTGGGCTTGTCACAGTGCGCAGGTATGAGCAGCTCGACATGAAGGAAGTCTGATACAGCATCAGACCTAAATTAGATCCTGTTGTTTCTTGTTCCATCACCCAAACTATTTTCTGCTTCCCAAAATGAAGACAAATAGCTCAAATCTTCACATAGATTGCTAAATTCGTCCAGTTTTAAATTGTCCGCTATTAAAGACACCACAGCCCTCTGCCCAGTGTGACATCACATATGGTGCGTTCGAGTGTAATCGGATTTCCCATGATTAAACACGGCTTGAAGTTCAAAATCACTTTTAAAGCAAAATTAAAGTGATTTATCATTTTGTTTGCAAAAACAAACATATTTAAATGATAAAATATATATATTTTGAGCAATTTTATGAATAGTAAAAAAATCATGTCACAATCCCTTTAAACAGAGGAGGAGGTCTCAGATTTCAACTTTCTAAAACTTATAATGCAGCTTTAGGCCTGATAATACCCAGCCATTTTTACACCTATCAGGAATGTCATTTGTGTCACCAGAGTGGCTCCACTGTAAATCAAATCAACAACCTTAACAAACCTCTTTTGTGAGTACTGTACTGATAGGGAAATCCACATGTATTTGGCTTAGCTCAGCATTATAACTCGAATCCCACACTCTCTATTCTTCGAATTGAGAAAGCTCCTTGGACGAGGAGCAAAACATCTCCTGTTACAAATAAAGTCAGTTTTTTTTTTTTTTGTCTTTAGCTTTTTTGAATAGTGCAGGTTCTGGAAGAGCATTCAGTTTTATTTTGGCTAGTCAACATAGGAGCGATCAAATTATCCTACATCCCTTAAGTGTCCATGTTGAAGCAAGAAAATGCCTACTTTGAAACAGGAGATAAAATAAATGATAAAAGTCATATAAGGACTACATATAGCTTCAATATCTCCAATGTAAGAAATAAACTACCTCAAATGTGTATAAATACCATGAAGTAGTCCTCGGTAGTCCAAAGCACCTTTTCTTTCTAGAAAATGGAATTTCTTGTAAATCTGTTCACCTGTGTTGCATGAATCTATCTCAATTTCTGATTGACCTTATTTTATTTTACTGGATATTCTCTTGTGAACAAGCCATGTTTTCATCATAATCACAAACCATCAAGTTTAAGTGTCTGTGTATGTTGTGTAATGAGATGTGTGAGTGAACCTCAGTCCCAGAACCATCCGTTGTACCATAAGAGCACATACAGAACTCTGCCACCTCTGTCTCATCACTCAGGCAGCTGAGAGGCGATTGCCAGTGATAGGTGCCGGCTACTGCTTTATGGGCACTGATGAAAAGCGCTGATGAAAGAGTGGATGGCCAGGGAAGTATTCATTTGTCTGACGGTCTGGTGACAGAAAGGGAGGCAGAGGGAGGTGGTGCTGGGAGAACAAGGCAGGGGTGGGGGAGAGGGGTGAACAAGCACATCTTTATGTATGGCTTCCGTCTGCGAAACGCTCCGCCACACCAGCTTTGATTAACAGTGAGAAGAGGAGCCAGTCATTTTTTTTGCCTCACTCCGGTGCACATGGCTTGGCAATGACTTTCACATCATTTGAGGCGAAATCGGGAAGTCGTTACAGCACCTTACAGTGAGCCGACATGCTTCAGTGCTGCAATCCGGCTTGGCGACCACGGGGAGAAAAAGAGACTGGAAGAAACGTAGCAGACACTTGTTTCACTCTTTGAAATCATTGCTCTGTCCTTTTACTTTCTATCTTATGGCTCTTTCTGTTGAGAAAGTCACTATAAAGCCTGTCTCTGCTAAAAGTCAAAGAACATCAGGAAAAAAAAAAAACTGTTCATAGAGTATGTGGCAAAACCCTCAAATTGCATGGGTTCGTCAAATCAGATGGGTGTGTTTTGTACGTGTTCAATGACTATTTATGAGATTGTAGGATATATGCACTAGTCAATTTTACTGACTGTACAATATTCCAAATGTAAGAATGAATAGGTTTACACCAGACAAATCTTAGCATTTAATATTAACGAGTTCTCTCTTTTTAGGATTTAAACATGAACTTGTGTGTGACCAGACGAGAGATGTAAAAGGCATGAAACGTCAATTTATGTTGAAACAGCAGAACTGAATCATTTAATTAACAAATCTTTAAATTACATCGCACATTTACATGGAGTGATCGGTCGGAATTTCCTATAACTAATTGTAGACAGATTCAAATTTAGATACAACAGAACAAGTTAAGGGTCTTATATTAACTTATACTGCAGGCACATTAACTTAAAGTTTACTGGCTTAGGAGGATAAGTTTAGGAGGAAGATGGGAGAGTAAAATGGAGGTTGAAAGGAAATGGTTGACTTATCTTGAGATATTTTAACCAGAAACATGGCAGTTCCTCGGCAGCTTCCGCTCGACTCGGTCGAATGGACATTGACGTTTTACCTGTGCGAAGATTCTTGGTCTCTGCCTCGGTAAACTTTTCCAACTTACGTGCACGAACTGTCCGTTCTGCTACGGTTTACAGGCGACCGGCGTCCATTTTGCGGCGGCTCGCTAAAGACGGCTTCCACCTCACCGGGGTAACAGCCTCAGTTCCGGTTTGGCTTTTCAAGATAAAAGATTCTTTGAAGGAAATTTCACTAAAGTGAAGCTTTTTACAGCTCGAAGTGAATTTATAACTGGCATGTTATAAATCCTTAACTGATGACGTGGACCTTTGGCTCATGGTCGGACGTCCAATCAGCTCTTTGGGGAACCTCATGGTTTGAGTTCCTTAGCAGACTCTAGGTTCAGACAGGAAGTGGAACCTTAAAAAAGGAAGTTGACCCAGTTAAATCCACTCCGCTCATTGGTTGTTTCTCAGAATGAAGGAGTGACTTTTCTCAGGTCAGAGAGCTGAAAACCTGAAGGTTACTTCAGGATAGGAGAGGAAGATTGTGTTTAGAACGGACAGAAACCAGTTGCCAGTTATACAGATAAATTGATTAGACTTTGATTCATGTGTTAACATTTTTAAAACAAAATCTGGAAAGTACAACTTGACATATTTTCAACTTTGCCATAGTTCTTTGATTCATCATATGAAGAAGTGACCAGCATTGGTAAAGCATAAACCATGATCATATAATGACAAGAGTTATTCTGTTAATTAATTCTGAATTAACACAAATTAAAAGGAAGTCTCTTCTGATTGATTTGTGTCTTTTAATTCAAAGTAAATGTAATCCAATAGTGTCCACGACTCGTCTCCTTGAGAGCCTCAAGAAAAGTGTACCACTAAAAGTTTCAGAGATATGTGAAAAGGTGTAAATCCAGGTCAGAGATGAGGGTCTATACAAGATTCTAACAGGAGGTTGGCTTGAAACACAGCAGTGAAGGCTACCTATGGGACAGATCTGGTTGACAGGCCGTAGACTGAGTAAGTCCTCTTGGTGGGGGACAAAATGTATCTCAAAGAAACTGGTCCAGATTAACCTTCATTGTTGTTATGTACCTGGATGACTGAGCTTACAACCCTTTTCCTTCAAATCCCATATTTTTATTTATTCAGTATACAAGAATATTACACGCTCTCTCTTAATTTGTCAAGTACAAAACCCCAAACTAAAAGGTAACAACACAGCTTTGATTTTGATGGTTTCACTGTAGCACAAGATATACGCAGTTGTTCCCATTAGACAAGAAGAGAAAGTATTTAACTGAAAGAACTAGATTCTGGCTTTCAGTTTTACTTCAAATGACTTTGCATTTGTCACGGGCATTTATCAGGCGGTGATGGAAATATGATTCCTGATACGTGCCAACTTACCCTGAGTCTGAACTGCATCTGGAGCATCAAGGGTGAACCATGCCCCTAAAACAAGTTTTAGACACATTAATTGAACAAATGGGCATATCAAATGCACCAGTAGAGATGGTGCAGTGGTTTTACCAGTCCACACAGTAGCTAGACAAGCAATTCTGCTAGTAAAAAGGGCCTAATTGAATTATCTTTTGGGATCCATTAAGAAACTGCTGAGGGGGGTCTATCGTTGACAGAATGGCTGAGCCATTTGACTTTGTTTGCATTTTTCTTTCAAGAATATATTAAGGAAAATGTTATGTAAAATTCTGAACGTCATTCTATGCAAATGTCCCTTGACTATGAGAAGGCTGAGAGGAAACCATTTTTACTTTACCCACATCCTGATTAATCAACCAGCCAGCTCACATGTTTGGACACTCATTGTCCTCAACAATGACCTCATATACACACTGCATGTGGCATTTTATAGCACTAATTGGCTCTGACATCCAGAGCGTTACATCCCATTTTCCTACATACCGGTACCTGTTGCTAGGCAGCCTTTGGATGCAGGAAGATCAGCTTTTGTTTGCTTGGCTGTCAGTCTGTGAGGCTAATCCCACCCCAAGGGAGTCCTAGCCATCCAGAAACCACAGATCCAGCCAAGTGGACCATCTCTCTGTTCAAAGACTGAGCTAGAGAATTGGGGAAGAAGGGATGGACCAAGGAGAATGACAAGGGCAATTTGCCCTGAGTAAACACCGCTGCTTGTTGTTGTCATGCAAAGCCGGCCATCAATCATGGGCCTGAGCTCATAGTGGTGACAGCCGCAAGGACACATCGCTTTCTGAAATAGGTTGAAAAGTTTAACAAACATTGCAGCATTTAACCCTTTTTTTTGGGCTCTAGTGCTTTGAAAGCGATGTAAGGTCAAGTTCAGGTGGCGTTCAGTGCCTTCTGCTTTATTACGTAAGCCCCTGAGAGTTTGCATATGTTTGCATGCTGTCACGTGTGTGCATGCTTTGCATGCTGTCTTCAGGACTCAGCTGTTGTGGTCCAACTTGCAAAGCTTGTAAGCTGCTATGGCGTTGGGGTTCCAAAGCTGTCTGACTGGTTGTGCAGTGAAACTGGATGTTTTTGTCTGCGATACCTCACCGTCTCTGTGTGATCTCTTTAACGTAATCTCATATCCGTTTATTGTATATTTGTCTCACTGTGGTTTAAAAAAATGTATATAATTTTTTGGTCTTTTGTGAGAGAACTCACAACTGTGTCTTTCCGAGCTGGTTTTCATCATCTGACTTTCCATACAGGTGTGGGTAATTTTGTTTGTCCCTCTTTGGTAAAGAAAGAAAATCCCGCAAAGGTTCCTGAAATAACATAAATCAACAGAAGTAATAATAACTAGAGAATTTGCATTGCCTTCTAAAACGCAGCGTGAATGCCTATACAAGATGTCAGTGCATGTAGTTGCAACAGGCCAGTGCTCTTCCCTGTCAGTGTTTTGTGTGGCTGTTCATGTGTATGGTGACTTTAACCTATTTTACATTATTTTGGGTGGACAATTATAACAGCCGACACAATCGTTTTAAGATAGGAATCAGCTGCGAGCAGGCTGGTAGGGGTATAACAACGAATCGATAAAATCGATAAAAATCAATTTTTAAAAGTGTTGGCAACGAATTTCATCATCGATTCGTTGTGTCGCGCGATTATGCATCTTTCACGGCGCCGCGGAGCTGTTTTGTTCACCGGTAAAGCTTTGTCAAAGCTGGCTGAGCTTGACTGAATAAAGTTTGAAAAAAAAAAAAACTGCAGCGTCAGCGTGCTGCGCCTGCGCGTGTGTGGCGCTTCTGAACAGAGCGAGGAGGGAGGAGGAAACCGAGCAGAGACTGTTTTCAAAGTCTATTTTACAATGACCGACGCGACGCAGATAAAACGGTGTGGTCACACCGAGCAGCGTTTTTACCTCAAAGCTTCCAGCCTCCATGTAAAGTCAATGATGGACGCACCTAGGCACCTCCTGGCGTCTGGCGTCAGGTCGCGTGCGTGTTGAGCGTGCTGATGAGCGTTTTTTCGTGCACGTGAACCGGCGTCGGCTTCCAAGTTCCGCTTCAGCTGAGCTGAAGTTTTCGCGGTTCAAACTTTCAAACGCCGCTCAACTCCACCTGATTGGTTGGTGTGTCAACCAATCAGGGAGAGTCGGGGGGCAGAAGAGAGGGGGCAGTGGGAGAGTCCCTATGTGACGCGGAAACGAGGGTGCGCGCGCACTATGTGACGTATTGTTTGTCGGAAAAAAAAAGAAAAGACCCGCGAGCTCGTGAACTATGGAAGAGAAACTCATTGTAGCTGTGTGTTCGCGACAATTCCTTCACGACCAGTCAAGTCTGCTCCACAGAGACGGAAATAAACAGCTCCTCCTCGCCTGGCGGAGTGAGCAGGACTCCGTGTGCAGGGCTCTGTATACCGGTAAGCTCCTCCCACACACCCAGCAGCTTCTGGCTTCTGGCTTTTTGGTCTGAACACGCTGCATTCACAAGTGCGTCCACTTGCGTGCGTGAGGAGCATTTTGGAGGTTCAAAACGCTGTTTGGTGTGACTGTACCATAAATAATGGTGTGAGCACACCAAAAACGTTTTGACCTCCGAAAACGCTCCTCACGCACGGAAGTGGACGCGCTGCCCAGTGTTGTCCAAACTGTAGTGTTGCGGCGGCTTCGTTGCTGTGGCGACGGGGTGTGGGAGGAGCTTACCGGTATACAGAGTGCACTCCGCCAGGCGAGGAGCCTTTTATTTCCGTCTCTGTCGAGCAGACTTGACTGGTCGTGAAGGAATTGTCGCGAACACACAGCTACAATGAGTTTCTCTTCCATAGTCCACGAGCTCGCGAGTCTTTTCTTTTTTTTCCGACAAACAATACGTCACATTGTGCGCGCGCACCCTCGTTTCCGCGTCACATAGGGACTCTCCCACTGCCCCCTCTCTTCTGCCCCCCGACTCTCCCTGATTGGTTGACACACCAACCAATCAGGTGGAGTTGAGCGGCGTTTGAAAGTTTGAACCGCGAAATCTTCAACATGTTGAATGCTCGGTTTGGAGGTGGAAGCCGGTTCACGTGCACGAAAAAACGCTCCTCAGCACGCTCAACGCGCACGCGACCTGACGCCAGACGCCAGGAGGTGCCTGGAAGTGCGTCCACCATTGATTTTACATGGAGGCTGGAAGCTTTGGAGGTAAAAACGCTGCTCGGTGTGAGCACACCATAAGTCCTACAACGTGTGGGAGTTCGACGCTTCATAGATAAAAAAGCTTTGAAAAGTGACGACGCGACACGAGATAACCACGCAGATGAAATGTAAACATGACGGGCTTCACCACGGTGTGAATGAAGGAAGATCAGCAGGTAAGTCTTAACCATATTTGTTCTGTTTCAAAGAGAGAAAACGTGATATCAGTGTCTGGTAGCTGAAGCTGCTTGTTTCTTAGCTGTGACAGAGAATGTGTGTGTTTTTATTTTTAATGTAACGATACAAGCAGTGTTTAAATGTGTTTTATAAATAAATCTAACACAAAGATGGTGATAATTTAATGATTTAGCTTCAACTTTTAATTTGCTGGCAAAGTCTGAAGTCACTGCATTGTATGGAAGGATGAATTGCATTTAAACAGGAATTACAGTAATTTATTCATCTACTCAAGTGTGTGTAATTAGTATTTTATATTTGTGTGTGTGTGTGTGTGTGTGTGTGTGTGTGTGTGTGTGTGTGTGCTTGTGTGTTTAACCAAGTGAAACAAGGCATTTCTTGAGTTACTGTAAATTATGATATAATACATATAAACTCTCTCTCATTCCAGAAAACAACAATGACAGCCTTCATGATGGACAGACATCATGCACACCACAGCAAGCAGCAGAGACTGAAAGATCCTTACATGAACGTCACTGACATGAGGCCTCTGTCGATGGTTGAAGACGAAGGCTTCACTGCCATGATACACACTTTTAACCCAGGTTACAATGATCCACACTTGTAATGGTAAATGGACTGTACTGTACTTATATAGCACCTTTCTATCTAATTGATACTCAAAGTGCTTTACATTGTTTATAGTAGTGTAAAGCACTACATGTCCTCATTTACCCATTCATACAGCACTCTACTAGATTACAAAGAACAAATCATTCTAAAGAGACTAATCAGAGCTTTAGCTCACATTCATACACCAATGGGGCACAAACATGGGGTTCAGTGTCTTGCCCATGGACACTTAGGCATGTGACTGCTGGTGGATTCCAACCCTCAACTCTTGCATTGGAGGACGACTGCTCTAACAACTCAGCCACAGCTGCCCCATCCAGGTTAAAACAATCCACACCTTTAATCCAGGTTACACTTGTCCCTCAAAAACACATTTTACAAAGTAGCTACATTTTGTGCAGGTATAAATCATACATTTGTATATATGTTTGTGTACATTTATTTTTTATTGAAGCTGACTAACTTTATTTTTTAATTATTCAATATTTTACTAACAGAATAGTCAAGTAGCAACCTGTTTTTTGTGCGATTTGATATGTCAGTCAAATTTTGGAATAAAGAGGTGATAATTAAAACTTGTTTCCTTTTTTTTTTTTTTTTGCCGATTCATCGATGAATCGAAAAAATAATCGGCCGATTAATCGATTATTGAAATAATCGTTAGTTGCAGCCCTACAGGCTGGTATGGCTAATTTCCTCCACTTGCAAAACATTGTGGTGAACATAGTAAGGACACCCGCCTCTACAGCTGTTCACTCGTGATCACGGAAACCTGGCTCAACTCATGCATATAGGACTTCGCTATTGAGCTAACTGGCTACACAACACGGTGACACAGCAGGACCACGGACTCCCACAGCCATCAGGGCATTTAATGCTGATTAGCACCTACAGTGCAAATGTATATGCATTAACAATGTACAATATAGAATAACCATGTACAGATGAGGAACACTGTGCTGTATGACTGTTACTTTTATTTCATCATGTAAATAGCAATTATTTTACCCATTATTTAAATATTTGATCGTTTTTTTACTTTTTATCCTTTTCATATCTTGACACCATAAGGGAACACTTAATTTTGTTGGACTGGTTTCAGTGAGCACAATAAGCACAAAAAAGTGGAAAATATCTGGAAAAAAGTGGAAATTAGGGAGGGGAAAAAAGCTGAAAAGTAGCTTAAAAAGCAGAAAGAATCTTAAATTACCAGAAGAAAGTACAAAGAGCACATTTTTGCTGAATTACACTGAAAACATTTTAAATTTGTGCAAAAATGTGGAGTTAGCTGAAAAAGCTAAATTTAGCATAAAAACAGCTAAATAGTAGCTAAAATAGAAGAGAAAGCTGAAACGTGAATAGCTGAAAGGATCGAAATAAGCTTAAATTAGCAGAAAGAAGTTAGAAGAAGTACAAAATGTTGGCAGAAAGAATCATAAAGGAGTAGGAAACTGCTGGGGAAAAAAACTGCTGAAAGTAACAGTTTTTTTAAAAGCGCAATGAAGCTGAAAGAAACCTGAACAAAATGTGAAAGGAGCAGTAAAATGTTGTAAACAAATCTAAAGATTTGAAGGATGTAAAATGAGCTCAATTCATTTTCTCTTGAGGAAAATTAATGTCATAAAAGGCTAAATATTTCAAAAATCTAAAGTTGCACCAATACCAAATTAGTTGAAATTGCTTAAAAACTGTGGGATGAGAATAGTGCCAAAAAACGTACAGAAAAAAAAAGAATCACAATAGTGTGAATGTTTCATAAACATTCACACAATTAACAACATTAAAGGTTAAAGTAGCATAAAAAGATCAAACTAGAAGGAAAACAGCTGAACTTAAAGACAAAAGATAAAAGCTAAAATTATCTGAAAGAAGCTGAAGGGAGGCTAGAAAGCTGAAATTAGCAGAATGAAGTTGTAAAAACAACAGAGCAGCAAAAACAGCTGTAAATCAAACCCTTTCTTGAACAGTGAAAGCAGGACTGATGATTCACTGGTCAAAAACAGCTGAACAGAAGCTGTAAATGACTGAAAGAATCTGGAAAAAGCTGAACAAGAGTTAAACACACACACAGAAACACACACTGGACACAAACCTCACTGACCTTGTGAGGTCAGTGAACAAGTTCAGGCTGATTCTGGCAGATCCTGATCATCCACTTCATGGTGAGTTGAGGTTGCTTCGGTTACTATGGAAACGTAGCAGGACAGGAGAGAAACACCAAAACTTTAACAAACTTAAACTCTGATTTTACGAGAATGGTTGAAAATATCAAATAGCCGAAGCATATGGTGATAGCCGAATGTCTTGTGAATTGTAGGTGGAAGTATGCTGAACTAGTTAGCGTTCAAAAAGCAGTAGCTAAGACGTTGAAAGATTTCACCGAATCTCAGTTCGTTTCAGTGAAAGAAATTCTGTTGAAAAAGCTGAATATATATATAAAAAAAATGTCAATATCAAAAGTCATAGCAGGAGTGTTCTAAATGTGTTGATACCTAAATCGCTGAAATGGCTGAAAAACTGCGGGACAAATTAGATGCCGAAAAATGCACGGAAGGCACTTATAAACAGGAAAACAGCATTCACAAAAATAATAAATGATGGAAAATCAACTAATGAATAAACATAATAAAATGAACAAAAAAGTCTAAAGTATTGTTTGATTTTCATTGACTTTGAGCATATAGTTAGGCTTTTTAAAATGAATTTCAAGGTATTTCAGTAACCGTTGTGTTTTTTTCTTTTTTGAACCAAAGTGTACAAACAGATAAATTAGTCTTTACACAGGTGTGTGGTCAGAAATAGACAACAGTTGTCTGCAGCTGCTGTTAAACCTTCTAGAAATGTTCAAGAGTTACTTACAAATTGCACTAAAGACACAAATACCTTGAGCTAAATGGGTGCATTATGTGGGTTCAGGATTTGTGTCTATCTTTAAAAATATACTTTTTGTACCTTTTTGTATGCTTGACTGAGAACAGTCTAAATATCAAAACCCGTGTGCAGTTTTTTTTCCAACTGTGAAATATGCTCTGTTAATATATGCTCAGGGAGGAAAAAGGCTGTCAAAGCAGACAGGCAGAAGGGGTGAGGAGATTTTGCACCTTGCTTTACTCTTCAAATGGCCTGGGAAGTGCCCTTGTGTGATTTAATGAGACCAGTGGGAAGAGCCATTCATCAGCATGACAGCGTATCTCTGTTTCCCATTGTTCTGTGCTGGTATGTGAAGGGAGCAGTGTGTTTTAGCCTTAATGATGGGCTGGCAGGCCTTTGATTAGATGAATCTCCTGGTGCTAATTAAGTTTTAGACGGCCAAAAGACATCTGTGTTTATGCCTTCTGCCTCTCCGTTTCCCCAGAAGTGGTCTCTTGTGTGCATGAAAGCACTTTACAAGATGGTCACTTTGATATTTTGGCCAAAACTGGTACTTTGGGCAGTGACCTGTGATTGACATAAATATAAGCTTTAGAGTTTTTAAAAACATGTGTGCAAATATGGCTTGATTTGTTCCTAAAACGTTGACTGTGTCTTTGTCCCAGGTCTATCACCCTCCCAGCCCTCTGTCAAAAAGGGGTAATTGGACATCCCTAGCCTGCTGAGTATAACCCAGACAATACTATGGTCAGACTCTCTTAGGTTGGGTTCAAGGTAGACCAGATCATTAACAACCTACTTCTGTAGGATACAACCTTATTTCACCTCACAACTCAAAGGATCAAGTAGCCATGACCCCTAAAGATGCTGTGAGGAACCCTACATTAACGGTCGCTCTTTCTCTAATCTTCTTCTTCTTTCGGCTGTCCCTGTTCAGAGGTCGCCACAGTGAATCATCCTCCTCCATCTCACTCTGTCCGCTGCATCCTCTGTCCTCACTCCAACTACCTCCATGTCCTCTCTAACTGCATCCGTATATCTCCTCTTTGGCCTTCCTCTTTGTCTTTTCTCTGGCAGCTGCATTTCTAACATCCATCTACCAATATACCCACTGTCCCTCCTCTGGACATGTACAAACCATCTCAGTCTGGCCTCTCTAACTTTATCTCCCAGTTGTTGAATCTGTGCTGTACCTCTGATGACCTCATTGCTAATCTTATCCATCACTGTCACTCCTAAGAAGAACCTCAGCATCTTGATTTCTGCCACTTCTAGTTCTTTCTCTTGTCTTTTTGTCAATACCACTGTCTCCAGACCATGCAATATATAGCTGGTCTCACAACTGTCTTTCTTTTCCTTTGACCTTTGCTGACACCCATTTGTCACAAATCACTCCGGAAACTTTTCTCCTTCCACTCCATCCTGCCTGGACTCTCTTGTTCATCTCTTTACCACATTCACCATTTACCTGGACAGTGCACCCCAAGTACTTGCTCTTTCTCTAATAATGTTTGTAATTGTTACAAAGTCTGGTGATTTTTGGTGTCTAAGAATGGAAAAACACTAGGATGTTGTTTGAACAAAACTTAGAGCTAAGTAACCCTTAAATACCTCTTAGATAAAAGTTAGAATCAAGCACACTTCACTTCAATGTCCTACGAACAAGCATGTACCTTTCAAGATAGAAAAAAGTCCAACACCTTACACATTTCTGTCAAAAGTCGTCATTGGTCAAGGCAGTTTTGTTTGCATTGGAGTCACTATGTCTTCATACTTGTAGATTATCCCAACAACGTAGTTTAAGTTACTTCCGCTACATGAATTAAAATTTAAACAAAGAACAAGCATGAGTTTAAATGTTGTGAAAGGCTGTGTTAGAGTTCATAGCAGTGGACGATGAGACGTGCAGTGTAACAGTGAATTTTGGAGAGTTGCATTGTGTTAGGGGATTTCTTTTTGGGTTGAATCTGATGTAATTTCACTTTCATGTTTTTTTCTTAGTTGATTAAGATTAAGAAGAAAAGGTAGATTGTGTTGGGGTAAAGGCAAAATAATTACTTTAAAACTCTTCAGTTTCTTCAAAACGTTGGAGACAATGTTGAAAGGACCTCAGAACCTCATGACTGAAAAAGAATGAGAATTTTCTTTATTTTTAGAAAACTAACATAGCAATTAGGTTTGATCCATAATCCATCTATCCATTATCTTGCTCTTGTTCTGGAGTTTGGTTTCCAGGGAAGCAGATTGTTCAGGGACATCCAGACATCTCCTTGCACAGCCACCTCTTCCAGCTCTTCTGGAAGGACTTTATGGTATTCCCAGGCCAGCCAATGGACCTTACCAAGCTCCGCCCAGAAACGCCCCCTAAGCTCCGACCGGTCTGCATGTCTCCCAAGCGCAGCATTAGTTTCAATGTAAACATGGCGTCGACTGACTCTGCAGGGTATTTCTGAGTCGAATAGTGTATAATTTCTGCCAGATTCCAACAAAATATCAGCCATGACAATGGACAGGGGAACCAACAAGTTCATGTTATTTATTTATTTTGGACGTTATCAAGTTGTTTGATCCACGCGATGCCTCCAACAGCGTGCGCGTCACAGCTAATGCTACTGTCTGATGAGGAAAACATCAGCTCCTCACACGCTCAGCTGTGGACAGGATCACTGATGCCTATTGTTCTGCAAGGCTGGGTAAGCAGGCATTCATGGTTTTGAGGGTTACTTTTGAAATCAGCGATTTCTGTTCTTGGCAAAAATTTTGAGTGTGCCTTGGTCGCAAAGCTAATGCTAACTGTAATCTCCATTCATTCCTTAAGTGGTTGGTTAGCCGTTGCTGCTTTAGCTGCTAAACACGCCGACAGCGACTTTTGTGAGGGCTAACGAGCTCAGCCGTCCGGTGTGTTAGTTAAAATCCAGCCTTCGTGTCACGATTTTGTGCAGTTTTAGGTGAAATCGACAGTAGAGCTCGTTGTGTTAGCTAGCTCATGTGGAGTTAGCAGAGCTGTTTCTTCCCAACTTCCAGGACGTTCAGTGAACTGTGGCTTTCTCTCATCGTGACCGCGTGTTGTTAACTAGCAGGTTTCAAAAGCAGGTCAACCCTTCTCTGCTGGTGAAAGAAATAATTGTTCAGTTTTGTGGTCGTGCACAAGCTTTGATCCAAGCAAGGCATTCAGTTTCACATATAGGGAAACGGTGAATTTTACTTCCACAAATACGGTCAGGGTACCTGACATCTCCTGTACAGATACCCCACTGACGGTGGAGGACCATTTTTCCAGCCCTGACGCAAAAAAATTCTGCACGTATGCTAGCTAGCAATGTAAGTAGCATGTGGTGCCGGTCTCACAAACGCTACCGTAGCGTTTGTTTTGTGAGACCGGCACGCACGTGGAAGCTGCGCTGTGACGTGTTATGGGCATTAGCCAATGAAACGTGGCCCTGTGGGCGGAGCTTGGTAAGGTCCATAGACAGTCTTCCCAGCGTGTCATTGGTCTTCCCTTAGGGTCTTCTCCCAGTCAGACATGCCTGTAACACCTCCCTAAGGAGGTGTCCGGGGGCATCCTTACCAGATGTCTGAATTACTTCAACTGTTTCCTCTCGATGTGGAGGAGCAGTGGTTCTACTCCGAGTTTCTCCTGGATAACTGAACTTCTCACCCTATCTCTAAGGGAGAGTCCAGCTACCCTTCAGATGAAACTCATTTCAACCGCCTGTATTTGCAATCTCGTTCTTTCGGTCACTACCCAGAGTTCGTGACCATAGGTGAAAGTAGGAATATAGACAGATCAGTAAACGGATAGCTATGTCTTACAACTCATCTCCCTGTTCACCACAATGGACCGGCACAAATTACACAATACTGCCGACGCTGCAGCAATCAATCTTGTCAATTTCTTGCTCCATTCTTCCCTCACTCATGAACAAAAACCCAAGATACTTCTCCACTTGAGGTAGAACATTATCCCAAATCTGGAAAGGGCAATCCACCCTTTTCCGACTGAGGACCCTGATCTCAAATATGGAGGTGCAGATACTCACCCCACCCACACTCGGTTGCTAACCGCTCCATTGAGACGCCAACAGGACCACATCATCCTCAAATAAATACCATATTTTTCGGAGTATAGGTCGCACCGGAGTATAGGTTGCATTGTCCAATTATTACCAATAGATTGGAAAAATCCCTAAATAGGTCGCACCGGAGTATAGGTCGCACCTACGTTTAGCTCTGCTGCAAATGTCTGCCACAGGAGCGCACAGCAAGGCTTTTAAGAAGATTAACACTTAAAAACAATTATTTGTTTGATAAAAATTATAGCAAATATGTGTCTGAGCTGAACTTTTCCTTAATAAATGAACGTAATTGTGAAATGAGCTGGATTAAAAAATTTGTTTCGCCGAAAGTGATAAAAAGCCATATACAGTATAGGTTGCACCTGAGTATAGGTCGCAGGCCATGAAAAAAATGATAAAAAAGGTGCGACCTATACTCCAAAAAATATGGTAATAAGACAAGATGAGAAATATGATTTAAACTCCAGCATGAAATGGGCTATGTGCATTCCTCTAAGGAATCCTTTTTCTGTTGGTACAGCAATGATGAGGCAGTTTACTGTTAGTTTTGTTTCTCCTGCACAACTCACCTTCCTGTATTCCAAACATTTTAAGCATTCCCAAGTCTTTTGTGTTCCTATTCTTCTCCTACCTCCTGACCAACATTGTTCACAAAATATGGTTGTTCCCTGTCTAAACTATTTTTACATACTCTTCTCCACAGCAATGCATTTGAGATACAAGCAGTTTTTGAAGGAACAAATTGTTCTCTATGTGATCAAACAGCTGGTTTCAACATCTTATTAGTTTAAACAAAGTGTCCATGTGGGAATTTGTAATATAAATGTTAGCAAATCCCAGCTTGTGACTTGAAACATTAAAGCCCTGCTGTAGATTTTATTTTTTGCATCTATCTTTTAACAAAACTGATGCTGTCACATAAATGATTCACCATCCGAGTCCCCCTTGTGTAATTTCAAGGAAAAATAATCTGATAAGTTATGCTAACATGGAACGAAGGGATCCCCACCCTCGGCTTGTCTCTTTGCTAGACGGCACATCCTCCTGCTCTCCGGTTTACTGCCATGTGTTACCCAGCCTATTGCCCCAGATATTATTTTGCTGTAAAATGATGCCAATTAGTAAAGCCAGTCGCCACTGGCTCTGGTCCGGTTCTGTCTACGTTCCGGCGGGGAAAGTTATTTGGGTCGGCAGCTATTTTCAGCCAGCAATGTTGCCAGGAATACTTCAGGGAACAGCTAGTGTTTTATAAGAGAGCACATCAATAATTTTCGAGGGTGTATGTGTGTGTGAGAGAGAGTTTATTGGGTTTATGTGTGTTTATCTTGGTCTTTTTGAGGCTTTCTGCTGTGAAAGGCAGGCATATTCATTTATCTGTCTTTTAGCAAAACATCCTAAACAGTGCAAAAATGTTGATGAAACTTCCAGAAAGTATTTAGTCAGTGTTAATCTACAGCTAATTGTGGAGTCAATCCAATTCAAGATGGCCACCTCAGACAAACCATAAGAATTGTTACAATTCAGTCAATTGAACAAACACTGAGCTATAAGTTGGTATGTTGGTAGCTGAGAGTGATCTATAAAACATAAATGCTGCACATTATGCAAGATCTTTTCCTAAAATTGGAGTCAGCCTTGTGTGTCTGTTAGTAAAATATATTGTGAATCACTTTCAGAAAGTTCTCACTTTTTTGTTTTACTTTTTTTAAATTTAGTGATTGATTCTCAGTTTTTACATACAGGTAGTCCTCGACTTACGACGGAGTTCCGTTCCTATGCTCCGTCGTATCTCGAATTTCAACGTAACTCGAAACATACGTCCAAACTGCACCTTATACGTACAGTACTGTATTTTACCAAGCACTTAGCCTATCCTAACACAGTACCCTACATAATTATCAAAAAAACACATACATTTGAGAGCCATAATGAAGGGAGAAAAGAGTTAATAACCTACTCTGGAATGCTGGTGAAGCCATTTCCTCCGTTTCTCCGTCCCTCCCCTTCTCCCCTTCTCCCTCCCTCCCCTTCTCCATTCGTTTACGTTGTAAAACCGCCGTGCATAAAACAGCTACTTTTCCACAGCTGCTGCCTGTCCAGCTTGGTCCAAGAAGTTTTGTTTTGTTTTTTGAATGACCAGAGGACCATACTTAGCTTTTTTAGAGAGTACAGGCAGCTGTAGCCTCCGCAGCTAGCAAAACAGGAAACCGGAAACTGCCGGAAACTGCGTAAATCGGCTTAAAAAT
>JBBPBX010002287.1:64350-92194 GCA_038048925.1 Garcialebias charrua | reverse complement strand
TTCTCAAGTTTAGAAATAGGAATGCTCTCCCATTCATGTCTAATACAGGCCTCTAACTTTAAATGACCCCTGGCCCAGTGCAAACGTCTGAGCTTGTGGAGCTTGCTTAGAAATGGCTTCCTCTTTGCACTGTAGAGTTTCAGCTGCAACGGTGGATTGTGTTCACTGACAATGCTTTCTGGAAGTATTCCTGAGCCCATTCTGTTATTTCCTTGACAGTGGCATTCCTGTTTGAGGTGCAGTGACGTTTAAGGGCCCGGAGATCACGAGCATCCAGTAGAGTTTTACGGCCTTGACCCTTACGCACAGCGATTGTTCCAGATTCTCTGAATCTTTTGATGATGTTATGCACGGTTGATGATGATAACTTAAAAGTCTTTGCTATTTTACGCTGGGTAACACCATTCTGGTATTGCTGCACTATCTTTCTGCGCAACAATGGTGGAATTGGTGATCCTCTTACCATCTTGGCTTCTGAGAGACACTGACACTCTGAGAAGCTCTTTTTATACCCAATCATGTTGTCAATTGACCTAATTAGTGTTAATTGGTCTTCCAGCTGTTTGTTATATGCTCAATTTCCTTTTTCCAGCCACTTATTGCTACTTGTCCCAACTTTTTTGGGATTTGTTGACACTGTGAAATTTTGAATCAACATATTTTTCCTTTAAAATGTTACATTTACTCAGATTAAACTTTTGATCTGTCATCTATGTTCTATTACGAATAAAATATTGACATTTGCCATCTCCACATCATTGCATTCAGTTTTTATTCACAATTTGTTTAGTGTCCCAACTTTTTTGGAATCCGGTTTGTAGTATTATTTTCATTCATTCATTCAACCTTTATCTTTATTATCTTGTAATGCTCTTTGGACAATGCAAGTTGTTGCTGGAAGGTCCTATTTAAATAAAGGTTTTTATTGTTATTCCTGTTAACAATATCTTGCTGTATCGTGCCTTCTTCCAAAGACTTTTTGTATAAAACTTGTGTGCTGATGAAATGAAAATGAAGGTGTTAGTAACATTGTACAATGATCTGACAGGATAAATGCTAACTCAGAGTGTCATACAGCTGTTAAACTGCTACTCAGTGTCATACAGCTGTTACACTGCTAGTAAGGGTGTCATACAGCTGTTGAACTGCTAGTAAGGGTGTCATACAGCTGTTGAACTGCTAGTAAGGGTGTCATACAAGTGTTATTGTTATTATGACATACACAATTGAAAAAAGTACCGGTACTTTGTCCAAAAAAGCAGATGCAGCATTTTCGATTTCCGTCCCCACCAACTTTCAACACAAAGTTACTCCCGTGGAACAAAATTTACGAGTGGTCCGGACCTGTCGTATAATTTAGGAGCGTCAGTCTGCTGTCATCCAGACGGATCTTCTCCACGAATAACTTCATATTTCGTTATTTAGAAAATATTTTGGGTTTAAAAAAATCACGCACCATAATTATTCTTGACAATAGGTTATTCTGTTTGAATTAGAATTATAATTTTAAGTTTAATTTGTTTGGTGTGTCGCGCAGGCTTCAGTGAGTCGTGCGCTCCCCTTGGTCATCAAAGCCGCTCCTCATATTAACACCCAGGTACATAAAATCCCCATACACCGCCGCAGAACAAGTATGATAAGACTGATCTTGTGCCAAACATCGGAGCAATAGATTATTATATCTGATTCGAAATATAACCTGCAGAACGTGGTTGCGCGATGACCAGGAGGTGCGCGCATGACACATTTGTGCTACAAAACATGTTGGCATGCGTCTGCGCAGCGTGGCATTTACAGTATTGTCCATCCATCTCTTGACCACCTCCTGTCCGTGCTGCGGCGAGACGTTTGTTTGAAGCCATTTTCAGATCAAACCATTTATTCTTGATTTCTGATACTGTACGACCCACGGGACACACAGTATATGCACTACAATATTAATATGAAGTTAACTGTAGTTTCGAGACATTTTAAAATGCTTCTGTTCAAAAACACATCCGACACTTGCGGGGGGGGGGGGGCAGCGGTGCGCTCTTCTGAATAAGTGAAACTATAATGTAACACAGTACACTAAAATTAGAGATATTTGACCATCCGACACTTGCGGGGGTGGGGGGGTAGCCACAGCGCGACTGAGAGCAGATCTCCGAACGCGTGAAGTTCCTCCTTTTACTTCTTGAGTTTGAATGAATGGACACTTCCTGCTGTCAGAAGGCAGGAAGCGTGGCCTTATATGGTGTTTTGAGGGGTGGAAATTATGTAAATTACCTTCCCGCGAGCACGCGCAGGTGAGTAGAACAGGTGGGATCCATCAACTTTAAGCAGCCCGTTTACACGCTTTTCCTGTGGATAGAAGACTTTGTTGGATCTGACGTGGCATGTTCGTACGAACGCTTCGTACGAACAAAAGTAGGAGAAATTTAGGATAAAAATACGAACATTTTCGTGCATGAGGGCCAATGATTTTTAAACTTTAAATACGTACCGGTAACGTACAAATTATGTACAGTAAATGTGTTTTATTTTTCTGAAAAGAGCCTGTAACATGGCTGGTAAAAAAAAAAAAAAGGTACAGTGGTCTACAAGGAAAGGTCATTGAACGCTATCTTCATCTTCCTCCTGTGCACTAAAACCACTAAAGTCGTCTTCTTCATTGTCAGAATTGATCAACCTTAGAAAAACTTTATCACACATGTCCTCAGTCTCTTTCATTGTCACTCTCAATGTCACTTTTGTCTCGAGGCAAATTCATCCTTGAGCTTGAGCTGGCCTCTTCATCACGCAGCAAGCCAGGCTTTCAAAATCTGTTGGTGATAGTGGATTTTTTTGCACTGCTCCATACTGTCAGGATCCACTGGCAGACTTGAGCAAAACTGTTCTTCACATGCGGCCAGTTGTGGTAATTGATTTTTCACCGCTAGGCTCGTGCTTGCTTAGCTTACATGTAGCAACTTTATTTCCTTCTTCGACAGCCAGATCAATGGCCTTTAACTTGAAAACTGCATCATCTGCATTTCTTTATGTGTTCCATGATGAGCGTCTGTGCATGAAGTGCAAAATGACTGATGTAAAGAATCTAGTGTGAGTATGTTTGATTTAATTCAAATTCAAATTATTGGTCCACTGTGACCTGTTTGGAAATTTCATTGGTCTGGAAAAAAAAAAAAAAAAGAAGCCTTTATTTATACAAGTAGTCTCGTTGAATCATAAGAACTCGTTTTCAAGAGAGATGTGTTTTGGGCAGCTATGTAAGCACCCGCGTGTGGTAAGGCTAAATGTTTTGGCAGCATGAAGCTCGTTAGCACATACAAATCTGTAAATTTGCTGCATCACTGTATAAGCCGCAGTGTTCAAAATGTGTGAAAAAGTAACGGTTTATAATCTGGAAATTACGGTATAATCTCTGATCGGTAAAGGGAAGGTGACTTTGACCTAGCCACAGCATCTTTGGAAACTATGGCCAGAATGTGTGTTTTTGAAACTTTATTTCAGTAATTTTCCAATGATTGTTAATTGTTGGGATGGCAACGCTTTGATAGCTGACCTAAATAAAGACTGCACTCAGTTAAATGGAAAACTACTAACCTAGTTGCGTTCAATTAACATGAAGCAAGTTGTGCTAAAATTAGACAATGGAACAATGGTGACTGTGTAACAGCTGTTATCCTGAAATCCTGCCACTCGGATCATCATCAGATCAATGATAACCCATCTGAGTGGCAGAAGTGTCTCAGCCAAACAAGTCCAATATCTATGAGAGATGCACTTTGTGTGTGAAGACAAAATATATATGCTTTGATGTATAAAATATGTTAAAAGTTTAGGATTTGTAAGAGGGGTAGGTTTTCTACACATCATAATGTGCACTGCTCCCTAAAGTCCTAGCAAAATATCCAAGACTGAGCAGCGCATTTCGAAGTATTTTTACATAGATTTTTTTTTCAATGCTATAGGAGAATCAGAAAATCAAAATTTGACAGAAATGAAAGAATAATGGCTGAATAATAAAGGCTGGTTATTCATGTGTATGCATGGGCACTCTTAACTACATGCATCTTTTACCAGCATGTGGTTTTAGTGAGGATTGTATTGCATCTTGATATATTATTATTTTGAGATTCCCACTATTCCTCAACCTGCTGTGCAAACGTCCCATTCAGCTGTGCATTTCAAGAGTGCGTGCGATGAGCGATAAATGATTATGTTTATGGTTGAGAAACAGTTTTGTTTTTCTGACACCAGTAGAAAATATAAATTACTGACCGCAATGCATTCGGACCGACTGCAGAAGAGGGGCTATTTTAGTTGTCAATGTAATTAAGTATTTGCTGTAGAGCTGAAACCACAACACTGAGATACTGTATTTATCATAGCATATTGTTGGCCAGTAAAACTCACTTGTTTATTATTAATTCACTATGTGCAAGGCAACATAATAAATGATGAATAAAAAGTGATTATAAACATCAGATATTTTCTTTCATGGTAGTTTATTACTGTACTTTATGTGGCAGCCAAACAATGTTTTACCACAAGGGTGTAGATTTCCATTGATCTCCAAGTAGAATTTACACTGGAAAGTCAAGCTACCATTAAAATAGTTAATCTCAATTGATGCAAAACCATGTGCAGTCTCATTTTAACCCAACAACTCCCAGGTGAAACACTCCACATGATCTTTTCAGCAGATCATCAATAACCTGTGCATATCTGCATTTAGGCACCATTAGTTCATCTGTCACAGCAGGTCAGTGTCAATATGCCTGGCATGCGCTCACTTAACAGATGTTTAGTGTTGTCCTGTGTGTCCACGTGTCTTGCTTTATGCTTAACGCACCAGTGGACACAGATGCGCGTCGCTATGGAAACTTCATTCATCTGCAAATCTCACCAGAAACGCTTGAAATCCCCCTTTCTACCGCCACCACTACCACCACCATTCCAATCAAACCTAATTATATTGCTTTTCTTGTTCAACAATAAAGAAGGTTGCTGGGAGTGGACGAGAGGGAGAGATTTAATGTAATTATTGAGACATTTCTTTCCCTACACGGCCAGGCAAAAGTGAGATTCACCGTGATGGACGCTGCTTGTCAAAATGCCTATTGATGAAGCGCAAAAACCCAATTTGCAGTCATAAGGCAACTACCTTCCAATTATGTTAGTGCCAGAGCATTCCTCAAGCCCAACAACTCCAATCCTTCTCTCTTTTCTGAGTAGCTAGACCATTGCCCTTGTCAGACAGGTACCAAATGGGTTGCTCTCTGTATGCTACCTTTAATGTTTTATTGATTTGCTTAGCATACACCCTGATTCATCTCACATATTCCAACACTACTGCCCTTTGTACTCAGAACCTGACCTACCCCACATGAAAATGACATCACTGAAATGTGGTAAATCTTTCATCCCACTTCTGTGAAGAATATCCCACATATTACAATATAGATATTTCAGTGGTTAACAGAATAGCAATGTTAACCCTCCTCCAACTTAAGGTCTTCTATCATCACAATTGTATATGCTCTCCATCAACCAATCAATCTGAATTTGGTAACTTATCAACGCCATGAATGAAATGAGAAAGGGGACTTAAAGGTACATTTTCCATTTTTGTGGTAGATACAAAAAAAAAAAAAAGAAAAGTAAAAGCAGGTAAAATGGACCACTCAAGAATTAATCTGCTCACCATGGAGAAAGAGAAATGGGCTAAACATTTCAAAAGAAAGTTGAGAAGGTAGTGAGGAAGGAAATGTCGCCCATGCTACAAATAATATGCAAGACCATTGAGTCCAAGTTTCTCATCCTACTTAATATGAGTTCTCCCAACCATCATTCATTTGGGGATTCAATTACATCAGTCTGAAGAATGTATCAGAACGAAACAGAGTCAGACAAATATTTCCCTCAAAAAAGTATTACACGTAAGAATCCATTGTTATCCAACGAGGGTACTATGATGATAAAAATTCAAACAAGCATAGCAGAGGACGTTTGCGTACAACTTAAACTGCATTTGAATGTGCATGCATCTTTGAGTGTGTGAGCAAGTGTGTGCGTTCTGGTGCATGTGTTGATGAATATGTGTCTGCCATGTCCTCAGACTCCCTGAGCAGAGAGAGGGACCCTCAGATAGAATACACAACAGGGACAGAGACAGCTTATTCCCAGACAATGTCAATAGCTCAAGGGTAAAACCATTTGTCACCTCAGTGAAATCCCTCTAAATGTATACATTTATTATTGTCGTGCTTTAATTGATCGCACGGCACTGAGAGAAATACCAAGGGTCTGTAATACACAGCTATCTCCTTTACAAATCACTCTCTGCAATGCTTCAAGGGCACATGAAGCTCCTCCAAGACAAAGAAAGAAAGGATATGGTTTTCTTATACTTGATGTTACACATTAACCAAGCTGTACTTGGGCAGCTGTAGCTGAGTAGTTTGAGCAGTTGTCCTCGAGTGCAATAGTTGGGGGTTCGATTTCACCAGCAGTCACATGCTGAAGTGTTCCTAGGCAAGACACTGAACCCCACATTGCCTCAGATGTGGGACACACATCAGTGTATAAATGTGATAAAGCTCTCATTATTCTTTGTACAGATATAGTGTAGTAGAGTGCTGTATGAATGGATAAACGAGGACACAGATTGTAGTGTAAAAGAGCTTTGAGTGTCTTGATAAGCTAGAAAGGTGCTATATTAAGTACAGTCAATTTACCATTTACTTATTCAAAAATACTGAGGCTAATTCATGAGTTAGCAAATACAAAATGTATACTGTACATACTGTTTAAAAACTTGAACAGAACAGATACTTTGATTAATGTTTAGGCTTCTTTTTGTATGGTTTTTTTTTCTTTTATTACATTGATTCTTTTTGGCTCTTTTACAAACCAAAAATAGGGGTGTAAGTAAGCATGACATGCACTAAGATGTGGGCAAAGCATTCATGCAAAAAACAAAGTCTATTTGAAAAAGTTTTACACATTGACTACCGTTCTGACCTCTTTTAACCAGACTTGTGTAACACCTTTCAGTCCAACACTGGTGCTGTTGACAAAGAATTCTAACTGGAACAGCTGGCAGCTACACTGAGACAATCGAATGATACTAAGATCCAACATCTATCTCTGAGAGAATTACAAAAATGGCATGAATTCACCTATGCAAACATTTTAATGACACTGCAGTTTCCTAATGCATAGTACTAATCAGTTAAAATGTATATGTGCATGAAATCATTGTTCACTGTCAGTAATCAGTAAAGCATTTTAAGTGGACACAACTTTATACAATACATCAGAAATATGTGACAATAAAAATAGGTTTTTAGTCCCAGAAATAGCTAAACACATTTCGTCTTCTGGTTAATTTCCAACAGTAAATTAGTGTTACGTTTCCATGCACTCATGAGTAAAATCAAGCAGTAAATCAGCCAAAGTAAAAGTCAGTAAAGCCACAGTGGTGAAAAAATGGTAAAGGTTTTCATCATGAATTGAAATGGATGGTATTTTTTAAGCAAAAAGTGCTACTATACATCCTACATACATAACATTGGAGTTAGGTGTGTTTGAAACCAAGACTTATAATAATAATAATAATAATAATAATAATAATAATAATAATAATAATAATAATAATAATAATAATAATAATAATAATAATAATAATAATAATAATAATAATAATATAATCTTATTATTAACAACAACTGTCAGGGGATTTTGGTCAAGTTTTATGGATGTTTATAACTACTATAATGTTATGATGTCCACTACTAATGAATGCCCATGCACCATGTGTTTGAGTTAAACAGAGAGTAATTTTCTCTCTCAGAGAGAGCTGAATGAGGAGCTGGTTTGATCCTGCATGTGCAGCTGTGTGTCCGAGCTGGTCAGTGTCTGCCTGTGAGCCGGAAGCTGATAAGGTTATAAAAACAAGCCTCGCACACTGCCCGTGGCAGATTCTCGCAACTGGGATCCTTGCATGTAGAACTTCTATACTGTACATCTTTGAAACCTGTTGTTAAAAAAATTATTGGCCCTCATTCACGAAAATGTTCATATTTTTATCCTAAATATCTCCCCTACTTTTGTTCGTACGAACATGCCACGTCAGATTCAACAAAGTCTTCTATCCTCAGGAAAAGTGTGTAAATGGCTGCGTAAATATGATGAATCCCACCTGTTCTATCAACCTGCGTGTGCACGCGGAGAGGTTATTTACATAATCCCCACCCCTCAAAACACCATATAAGGCTACGTTTCCTGCCTCGGAGGCAAAACGTGTTCGTTCATAAAATGACAGCAAAAAGTAAAAAAGAAGAACTCTACTGGTGCGGAGATTGAAGTTCTGCTCTCCTTGATCGAGAAAAGTAAATCTGTTCTTATTAGCAGCGTCACTCATGGGAGTAAATGACCAACTAATGCCAAAGAATGTTTGTTTATAATAAATGTGGACCTTAAAATATACATATGTACTGGTGGCTAACTGGTTAAAACATTGCACCGCTTATCTAGATTTCGTGGGTTCGATTCCCATAAGGTATGCCTATTTTTTTTCCTTCCTTCTTTAGATTATTTATTCATTCCAGATTAAAAATACTTTATGCTTCATTTCTTGTTGTATTGTAAATAGTTTTCTTGTGTTTTTTAAATCTGGAATGAATTAAAAGGAGAAAAAAAACGTTGTCCCATGTGGGACTCGAACCCATAAAGTTCAGCACTGCAGCGCAACACTTTACTGATTGAGCTATCTGACAGCTATGACTGCAACAGGAGGAGGTCAACCTAAAGTCTGCGTTACCGAAGTCTGCGTTACCGAGACAAATTAAACTTAAATTAATTCATAATTTAAGTTGGTTTTAGTTTGAGATCTTCATATTAATATTGTAGTGTTAGAAAACGGCATTGATAACAAATTGATTTTAATTTAAATACTTTAATCCGTTAGTCATTATTACATTTAAAAATATAATTCGACTTCAAACAGAACCTATTGTCAAGACCAATTGTGGTGCGTGACTTTTTTAAACTCTAAATATTTTCTAAATAACGAAATATGAAGTTATTAGTGGAGAAATTCCGTCTGGATGACAGCAGACTGACGCTCCTAAAATATACGACAGGTCCGGACCACTCGTAAATTTTGTTCGTATCTGAAAAAAATCGTAGGATACGAAAACATTGTTGAATGCCGCAAATGATCCTAAATCACTCGTACGCACAGTTTAAGAACAAATCTGTGCGTACGAACGGTTCATGAATGAGGGCCATTGTGTTCTTGAATGTGGCTTCTTTGAGTAAGTACAATGAATAGATTATATTTTTATCCAACAATAACAGTAATAATATCTCAGATGGTACAATGGCTCAATTGGTAGAGCTGCCACCTCTCAGCTAGAAGGTCGTTGGATCAAATCCTGTTCAGGGGGTCACTCTGGGTGGAGTTTTCATGTTCTCTCCATGCATGCAGGTATTCCAGTTTCCTCCTACAAACCAAAAACATGCATTTTAGACTGATTGATAGCTCTTAATTGTTCCTAGGTGTGAGTGAGATAGTGAATGGTTGTTTGTCTCGATGTGTCCCTGTGATGGACTGGGGATGTGTCCAGGGCAGGGGTCTAGAACCTGCAGCTCTGGAGCCACATGTGGCTCATTGGTCCCTCTGCAGCGGCTCTTTCAAGCTTTGATCAATACTCAGTTAAAGCTGAATTTTATTGGTTCTTATCACTACAAAAAGGGAGAGTTTTAGCAGTTTTCTAGTCATTTTATTTGCAAATTCTGTATGTGAATACTAGAACTAATACAAGGAAAAAAAACATATTCACTTTAACTTTATGCTTTATTTCTTCAAAATAGGATACTTCATTTTTCCACAAAATAAATAAATAATAATAATCATAGAGCTGCATTGTTCATTGTTGTGGTTTTTTTGTTTGTTTGGTTGGTTGTTTCGTTTATTTATTTATTTTTGGCCAAACATTATTATTTTTAGACAAAGTTAAGTCATGTCCTCTGGACATTTTTTTTGTGTTGAAATGTTTCATCATTCAGCCAAAGGACTTCATCAGTTTGAGGTGCCACAACAAACTCAGTCCCATAAGTGGCTTATTCACATAGTGGGCCAACCAGTTTGATGGTGATAAGATGTTTCTGGAGTCCACCCTCTCCCCTGTGCAGGCAAAAGCAGTCGACTGGAGAGAGTGGACTCCAGAAACCATCTTATCACCATCAAACTCGTTGGTCCACTATGTGAATAAGCCACTTATGGGACTGAGTTTGTTGTGGCTCCTCGGACTGATGAAATCCTTAGGATGAAGGACAAAATGTTTAAACAAAAAAGAGACCATCCAAAGGACTTGACTTAACTTTGTTGTATTTTTTACCTGTATTATTGAGCATGAACTTTGATATATTATTTTTTTGTCTTTACAAGAATTTTGTCTTTTATTTTGTCTTAAAATGTAAAAATATGAACAAATGTAAAAATCATTAGATATGTTCAGCTTTATAATGTCACCCTACTGGCCATAAAAGTGCCCTCCAACAAACGTAAAGTGGTCCGCGGGCCACCAGTTGAGAATCACAGTTGTAACGGGTTTTGTGGCACCAGACATGTTTAATTGAGTGAACGAAGGGGCAGAAATGGCTCTTTTGATCGCACGCTCCCTTCACCGCTGCTGGATCCACCTTGGACTCTATCAGGATGTGTGTGGTCAATGCAATATCTGTCACCAACAAAACATTCATCCTCAGGATTACTTTCAAGAGCATCATTTGGACGTTTTCTACGTCACAGAGACTTGGATGTCGCCGGGTGAGTCCAACGACTTGATGGAATTATTACCCCTCGACTATCTGTATTTTAACGCACTGCGACCATCAGACCGACGTGGTGATGGATTATTAACAATATTCAAATCAATTTTTGACTGTATACAACTGCCCATCCCGGTTTCCTACTCCAGCTTTGAGCTGACTGTCTTTGAACTCGGTCATTCGCCTACAAAATTATGTGCACTCGTGTACCGCCCACCTCGAGCTAAGGATTTCATCAATGAATTTTCTGATTTATTGGCAGAAATCACATCAAAATATGATCATGTTGACATTACTGGGGATTTTAATTTGCATGTGTGCTAACATGAGAAGCCCTTTGTTAAGGACTTTTTAGATTTGACTAATTTAATCTAAATCAAAATGTAAACGGTCCCACCAAAGAGCGCGGACATACACTGGACCTTGTTTTAACTCGTGATATGACTGTTACTAATCTTGAAAACTGTGACAATGTGTTTTCAGACCACATGCCAGTCCGGTTTGAGTTTACCCACCCCCGACTAACTCCCAAAGCCCCCATAGCTCTGCGTACGTCCATATGCAGAGTACGCATGTACCCCCGCAGGGCATGTACATGCAAAGCTCAAAATTTACGAACGCAAACGTAATGCCGTACAATAAACTACCTGGCGCTGGCCTGTATTGTATGCAACACCAATGTATTAAATTCCCCTTCTTCATCCTTGATCTGGCCTTTTCTTTTGTTTTTTTGCCAAAAGGCAGTGATCTCTTCCTCCTCCGTTGACGCCATGACTGAAACGATGAGAAATGAAGGAATTTGTCATGAGCGAATTAAACTCAGGTCCATCGTGGCTGTGGGGGGGTCTGGAGATTTCTTGGTGTGCTGGTCTGATTTGTAGACTGCAGGACCAGCGCTCCCTGTTTTTTTTTAAAGAACTTTTTATTAAATTATAAACATAGAACACCGCTGCGGCTAGATGCTGGTGAAGATTCTCAGTCGTCCAGGACATGATAAATCAAAAAGGCGTTCAATTCAAGATCAACTGGACTTTATTTGTAACAGAAGACGTTTCGCTTCTCATCCGAAAAGCTTTATCAATTCAATGAACCAGACTGTGTGTGCGTGTGGATTTATAACAGGAGTCACGCACCATCATATGTAAATTGCAAGCTGAGGTAACACATACATGTAAATTGACAGATCACACCTTAACAGTAGGGAGTTCCCTTGAAGTCTCTGACAGCAGACACAACAACTGTATGTAAATTGACAAAAAACACCTCACAGCCCAACAACAGAGGTTTCTCAACAAACTTTGCTAGTCTAATTCACAGACAAGACACCTCTGCTCCCATCCGATGTAAAACGTTTGTGAATCAGCCCCAAAACTGAGTTGTAAGTCTTGGAAAGTTGAAATCTCAGACCTCCTCCTCTGTTAAGAGAAGGTTTTTCTCTCTTAACATACAAAGCTTCCTTAACACCCCTCTCAAACCATCTGTGCTCTCGGTCCAAAATTTGCACATTTTCATCCTCAAATGAGTGTCCCTTGTCCGTGAGGTGGAGGTGAACAGCGGAGTTTTGTCCAGAGGTGGTGGCTCTCCTGTGTTGGGACATTCGTCTGTGAAGAGGCTGCTTTGTTTCTCCAATGTAACGTTCTGAGCAGACCTCGCTGCACTGGACTGCATACACCACACCACTCTGTTTGTGTGTGGGGGTTCAGTCCTTAGGGTGGACCGCTGCGGCTAGAGCTACCAGCTCTCATCTTTTTCTTCCCCCCAACCTGTCAATCAATTGAGTAGATGTGTCAGCAAATGACCAATCAGCAACCTCAATTTGTCCCATAGGTAAACGCTCCTTGTCTGGATCTGCGCTGCAGCTGCTCAAATGATGTCAAGAATTTGGTACGAAAACGCGAGAATGTATGCAAGAACGTATGCTAGGATATAGGGCTGAACTCTCTGCGTACAGTACGTGCGTACGGACACACGTACGGACATACGCATAACATGGTGTTTACTGAATATGACCCCAAATGGCAGACCAAAGAACACAAGGACAAGCGAGTACAAAAGTGATCTTTTATTTACAGTGCAGGAACTTGAATGGGCTTTGGAGAGAAGAGGGGAGGCGGTGAATATCCTGAGGTCCAAATGATTATTTTATAACAATTGTGCTGATAGTAGTATTTGTCCTTACTGTAGAATTTGTTTGCAGGTGGCGTCGGAGTAATGGGTTCACAGAGGGCAAGGTCCAGAGAGACTGTGGGTCCAGTGGGTGAGTCCTGATGAAGTTGGAGTGTTGAAGTTGTCCAGAATGAAGTCCTTAGTTATGGGCTTGGTGTGCAGGGTTATAATAATAATAATAATAAACTTTATTTGTACAGTATAGCACCTTCCTACAATGCCTTGCATTGACCAAGGTGCTTAACAGGATAAAAAGATGAATAAACTGGAACAATAAATCAGTGAAAATAGAATAAAAAACAACAGTAATAAAAGAAGGCAATGGAAATAAAAATGCTACATACTAAAATACCAAAAGTAATAAAAGTTACACACTGAAAGCTTTTTTGAACAAGTGGGTCTTCAGTCTGGTTTTGAACAGAGTCAGATCAGAGGTGGCACGCAGCTCAAGGGGGAGGCTGTTCCAGGCTTTTGGGCCGGCAACAGAAAATGACCGGTCTCCCCATTGTTTGTACCTTGAGCGAGGCACCTCCAGCAGGTGTTGACTGGCAGATCGTAAAGCTCTGCTGGGCTGATGGACTTTCAAAAGTTCTGAGATGTACAGAGGTGCAAGTCCATTCAGAGCTTTGAAAACAAACAGGAGCAGCTTGAACTGTATCCTGAACTGAACCGGGAGCCAGTGTAGAGAGGACAGGACAGGAGTGATGTGTTCATATTTTCGTGTGTTGGTCAAAAAGCGCGCGGCAGAGTTCTGTACAAGCTGTAAACGGGAGATGGAGGATTGATTAATACCAACATACAAAGCATTACAATAATCAAGTCTGGAGGTCACAAAGGCATGGATGGCCTTCTCCAGATCACCACGGCTGAGAAATGACTTGACTTTGGAGAGCAGACGGAGCTGGAAAAAGCTGGTCTTGACAACAGAACTGATCTGTTTATCAAACTTTAAGTTGGAGTCAAGCTGCACTCCAAGATTTCTGACCACCGGGTTGAAGTGGGGGAGGGGAAAACCAACACTGGGACTGGGAAGGATGTTGCTTGTGTCATCGGGTGCACCAAATAAAATATGCTGGTGAAGATTCTCAGTCGTCCAGGACATGATAAAATCAAAAAAGGCGTTCAATACAGGATCAACCAACTGGACTTTATTTGTTGCAGAAAACGTTTCGACTTCTGGCCAGAAGTCGAAACGTTTTCTGCAACAAATAACGTCCAGTTGATCCTGTATTGAACGCCTTTTTTGATTTCACCAAATAAAATGCATTCAGTTTTATCTGTGTTTAGGTGGATGGCAACCAGACACAGCCTTGGAGACGAGTGAGCAAGCAGGACTGGACAGGAGCTGAACAAACAGGCAAAGGCAAACAGGTTAGTGCAGACGAGTCAAAACTAAGAGTCAGAGGCTGTGACAATATTACCCAAGGTAATCAAAAGTTCGAGCGTCAGCTGAAAGTCTGGTTGTGGTTTAAGTAGAGCAGGAGGTGAAGGTCTAGGAGGCAGGTACAGGTGTAGCTAATCAGCTGATTAGCTGCTGAGTGATGGTGCTGTAGGGGAAGGTAGGACTCCTACAGTATCCCCTCCTCTAGCATCGCCTCCAGGCAATCTTTTGTCCGGGTTGTCCCTGTAAATAGAAGAGATAAGGGAAGGGTCCAGAATGAAGGAGCGGGGAACCCACAAACGTTCCTCGGGCCCATAGCCCTCCCAATCCACCAGGTACTGGAGCTGTCGACCCTTGTGACGGACGTCCAGCAGGCGCCAGACGGAGTAGACATGTCGTCGTTGATGAAACGGGACGCAGGAGGGGGCTTGGCAGGAGGGTTGAGAGGACTGACAGAGACCGGCTTAAGCCGGGAGACGTGAAAAGTTGGGTGTATCCGCAGTGCGGGGGTAGCCGGAGACGAACCGCAGTAGGATTGATGATCCTGATGACGGGGAAGGGACCAATGAACCTAGGGACCAATTTTTTGGTGGTGTCCTTCAGTTTAATGTCCTTGGTGGACAACCAAACCTCTTGCCCAACCTGGTACATGGGGGTAGAGGAACGTGTCGGTCGGCAAACCGCTTGCTCTGGGCGGCCGTCCTGAGGAGAGCTGCTTTAGTCTGGCGCTAAACTCTGCGACAGCGACGGAGATGTTGCTGGACAGAGGGAACAGAAATATCCGTCTCTTGGGAAGGAAACAAGTGTGGGGAGTATCCCAGGGAGACTTCAAAAGGGGACAGACTGGTGGCAGATGAAACTTGAGAATTGTGTGCAAACTCAACCCAAGGCAGGTGTTGGCTCCAGGAGATTGGGCTATGTTCAATAACGCACCTCAAAGCGGCTTCAAGCTCCTGGTTGCATCTCTCAGTCTGTCCATTCGACTGAGGATGATAACCAGATGTCAGACTGGCGGTTGCTCCCAAGGCTTGACAGAAGGCTTTCCAGACTTGGGAGATGAATTGGGGGCCCCTGTCAGACATAATATCAAGGGGTATACCATGCAAACGAAAAACATGTTTAACTAGGACCTGGGCTGTCTCGAATGCAGAAGGTAGCTTCACTAGGGGAATGAAGCGTACTGCCTTGGAAAAACAGTTGATGATGGTACACACCACAGAATTACCTTCAGAGACTAGTAACCCGGTGACAAAGTCCAAGGCTATGTGGGACCATGGACGGCCAGGCATCGGGAGAGGAAGGAGAAGACCTGCCGGGGGTCTGTTTGAGGTCTTATTACGAACACAGGAGGTGCAGGCAGAAACGTACTGTCTGACGTCCCTCTCCATATTAGGCCACCAAAAATGTTTCTTATGCCGGGTACCCACCTAATTTGTCATAATAATAATAATAATAATAATAATGAATTCAATTTATAACGCACTTTTCATTAGTGAAAATCTCAAAGTGCTACACACATTGAATGCTACACACATTCATACACCGGTAGTGGCAGACTACCATGCAAGGTGCTTTCCAATCCTACCGGGAGCAACTTGTGGTTAAGTGTCTTGCCCAAGGACACAACGACACATGGTGTGGGGAACCGGGATTCGAACTGCCAACCTTCCGATCGGGGGACGACTGCCATTACCACTACGCCACGGCCACCCCTAATTTGTCAGAACGCTCCTGCCGTCCCCTTTTGGCCGCTTGTCACGTTCACACAAAGCCACTGAAGACGCGTCTGATAACGTGCACTGAGGGGAGGCAAAGGAGGAAGTCTAGCTCGTTTTCCGGGTCAGTTGTTGTGTTTCATGTTGCTGGCAGATAAAATCAGCAGCACGTGAGCCTCGTTACGATTGGAGTGGGTTTTCTACAAGCCGAACTGCAGCTCCGACAGTATTTGTTGAGATTAAAACGTTTTTTTTTATGTTTGGGGTGATCGTACGCTGGAGCGGACAGCAGCAACTGTAAAAATTCCAAGTTTCTTATCGGAGTCTGGTTCCAATTCATGGAGGCTCGATGGAGTAAGTTTAAAAAGGCCAAAAAAAGTCTCGTTGTCGTTGTGTAATCACATAGCAGAGGCTCTCCCGATTGTTTTTTTGGACGCGTCGAGCAACGTTGAGCCGCAAAATATAAACTTTTTGATCCGACGTTGCTCAACGTGTAGGTTGCTTCGGACGCGCCTGTGCGCGGAAAGGAACTGCCGCGTTCCGCCGCGCCGCTTCAAACACTCAAAACGCGCCGCTTCACGATACGCCGCGCCTCGACGCCTCTCCACATAGTCTTTCAATGTAAACCGGCCGCTTCCGCCGCCCGACACTGGTCCAGTGGGTACCCGACATAAGTCAAGGAGAGAGTACGAGTCATACCTGGATGGCAAGAGAATTTGGCTGAATGGATCCAATGAAGGACCTTGCTGATGGCGGCAGTAGGAACATACTTCTTTCCTGGGGGGGCCAGAGCCTGGATCTGGTTCCGTCTTCTGAGCCTCCAGGATTTCCTTCTCAATGTCCCAGGTCATGATCGCTACCGTACAGGAGCTTGGCAGAATATTGTCGGGTGACTCAATCTCAGATGCAGAAAACTGGCGGGAAAGAGCATCAGGTTTAATGTTGCAAGAACCGGGTATGTATGTGATAGAAAAATTAAAGCATGCAAAAAACAAAGACCAACGGGCTTGACGGGCATTGAGTCTCTTTGCCCCCTGGATATAGGCAAGGTTTTTATGGTCAGTACGAATCACAAACGGCAATTCAGCCCACTCCAACCAGTGTCTCCACTCTTCAAGGGCCATCTTGATGGCCAGCAGTTCCCTGTTCCAGACGTCGTAGTTTCTCTCTGCAGGTGACAGACGCAGAGAAAAGAAAGCACAGGAGTGGAACTTACCGTCAGTGGGAGACTTCTCTGAGAGCACTGCACCCACACCTATAGCAGACGCATCCACCCCCACAATGAACTACCGATGGGGGTCCGGGTGGAAAAGTACGGGGACGGACGAAAAGAGTTTATTTAATTCTTGGAAGGTGGCTTCTGCCTCTGGGGACCAGACATATTTACGGATGGGAGAGGTGAGTTGCATTAAAGGTGATGCTACCTTACTGTAGTTCTTGATGAAGCATCTGTAGAAGTTACAAAAACTTAGGAAACGTTGAAGTTGTTTTCTGTCCTGGGGTGTTGGCCACTCTGCCACTACTTTCGTCTTCTCCGGGTCAGATCGAACCTGCCCCTCCTCAAAAATGAAGCACAGGAACATCACAGAAGGCATATTGAATGCACACTTTTCAGCTTTCACATACAGTTTGTTCTTCAGAAGCCTCTGTAGAACTGCTTTGACGTGTCTAGTGTGCTGAGTAGGGTCCTTAGAGAAAATTAAAATATCATCAAGGTATACGAACACAAAATCATCCAAAAAATCTCTCAAGACATCGTTAATAAGGTTTTGAAATACTGCAGGGGCATTAGTGAGACCGAAGGGCATGACCAAATATTCAAAGTGTCCAAGATGGGTCTTAAAAGCCGTCTTCCATTCGTCCCCTTCCCGAATTCTCACCAAAATGGTAGGCGTTACAGAGGTCAAGTTTAGTGAAAACCTTGGAGTCACGAAGTCGTTCAAACACAGAATCGATTAATGGAAGGGGATACATATTCTTTACAGTGATGTCATTGAGCCCCCTGAAGTCGATGCAGGCTCTTAAGGTCAAAGTCAAAGTCAACTTTATTGTCAGAACTGTAATATGTACAGGACATACACAGGATTGAAATTGTGTTTCTCTCAGTCCCTCGGTGCAACAGTAACCATTCAAACACTAAAACACCAAAACATCCAATAAACATAAACATAAAATAGTAAAAGTGTAACATTGTCCTGAGTCTTTGCATAGTAGTATAAAAGTATGAACATTTACACCAACACTAAAACACTAAACACTAAAACACTAAACATAGGTCTTATCCTTCTTGGAAATGAAGAATAATCCTGTACCGAGGGGTGAGCGGATTAAGCCTGATGCTAAAGATTCTTCTATGTATTTCCTCATTGTCTCCCTCTCGGGGCCCGACAGGTTGTACAATCTACTAGATGGCAAAGGAGCATCGGGAAGGAGATCCATGGGGCAATAATAGGGTCTGTGAGGTGGTAGTGAGATGGCTCTGTGCTTACTAAAAACTGGGGCAAGGGTATGATAATCGGCGAGCACCTTGGAAAGGTCAATTTCTTCCTTACAGGGGGGTGAGAAGGATCCTGAAGAGATAGCAGAGCGTAAACAATCGACAGAACATGATTCACCCCATCGTTCAATCAGATTATTTTTCCAATTTATCTGAGGGTTGTGCTTCAGCCAAGAATAACCTAAAATCAGTTGTGGCTTTGGGGAGTCAAAAACAAAGAAATCACACCTCTCACGGTGGTTACCTGAAGCACCAGGTGAGCGTCTCGAGTCCAGTGGGAGATGGAGGTGATAGTTTGTCTGGTGAGACCTGCAACATTGACAGGTTTATTTAGAGGGAGCATGGGTAATTTGAGAAAATTCACAATATTCAATGAAATCAAGTTCTGTTCAGCTCCAGAGTCAATCAAAGCCTGAGTAGAAAAATTATTATTATCAAATTGAATTGTTTCAGGGAGACAAAATTTCTTCTCAAGAGTTGAAGTCAAAGTACCCATCCATATCTCTTGGCTTATAGGTGGTTCTGTCCTTTTAAACAGAGCTGACATTCTCTCACAAAGTGACCACTCTTTCCACAATAAAGACATTCATTGGCAGATAAACGGCGTTGTTTTTCCTCGGGGGAAAGTTTTGCCCGACCCACCTGCATCAGTTCCGGTTCGGGGAAGACTGGTGTCGGGGAACTACTTCCGGTTGAGGGACAATACCAGGATTTGTAGTCCCGTTCTAATTAACATTCTCAATTTCTTGTGTCGAAACAAATGGCAAGACTAATTAGGTCCTCTAAATCCTGAGGAGGTTCATGAGTGGCGATTTGGTCTTTAATCTTGTCATTAAGCACGTTCCGAAAAGCGCTTTTTAGTGCAATCTCTCTCCAGCCTGACTCTTCCGCGATCACCCGGAAACAGATGGAGAACTCAGCGACTGATCTTGAACATTGTCTAACAGTGAACAATCTTTGTTGCGCCTCCTCTTGTAGCAGAGGGTGATTGAAAACCAACTTAAAGTCTCTTATGAAGGATTAAAAAGACAGGGAGGACAAGGAGCGAGAGCGGAGGTGAGCGGTAGCCCATTGGAGAGCTTCGCTCTTAAGGGCAGAGACAACATAGGAGATACAGGACGAGTCAGTGGCGTACCTGATGGATGCTTGGTTGAATGCCAGTTCACATTGGAGGAGGAAACCACCCACCAGCTTGGAATCTCCTCCAAAGAGTTTGGTAGGTCTGACAACAGGTTCGTGTGTAGAAGTTAATGCTGGGACTGGAGTTGGTTCATGAGGACGGGATGGTACAGGGCCTCTGGTAGACATGGCGGCAACTTGTTGCCCAAGAGCATGTATCATGCCACCAAGTTCACCCTGTTGGGTGAGGATTTTAGTTGGAGTCTGTTAATTACACTCACTTCGAGCTCTAAGAGCTGATATTGCTTGGTACCTTTGGTTGTCTTTGGTCTGGCCTTGAGGGTCTTTTGGGCTCGAACATTCTAACATGGTGTTTACTGAATATTACCCGAAATGGTAGACCAAAGAACACAAGGACAAGCGAGTACAAAAGTGATCTTTTATTTACAGTGCAGGAACTGGAATGGGCTGTGGAGAGAAGAGGGGAGGCAGTGAATATCCTGAGGTCCAAATGATTCTTTTATAACAATCGTGCTGATAGTAGTATTTGTCCTTACTGTAGAATTTGTTTGCAGGTGGCGTCGGAGTAATTGGTTCACAGAGGGCGAGGTCCAGAGAGACTGTGGGTCTAGTGGGTGAGTACTGATGAAGTTGAAGAGTGGTGAAGATGTCCAGAATGAAGTCCTTAGTTATGGGTTCGGTGTGCAGGGTTGGTAACCAGACACAGCCTTGGAGACGAGTGAGCAAGCAGGACTGGACAGGAGCTGAACAAACGGGCAAAGGCAAACAGGTTAGTGCAGACAAGTCAAAACTAAGAGTCAGAGGCTGTGACAATATTACCCAAGGTAATCAAATGTCAGAGCGTCGGCTGAACGTCTGGTTGTGGTTTAAGTAGAGCACGAGGTGAAGGTCTAGGAGGCAGGTACAGGTATAGCTAATCAGCTGATTAGCTGCTGAGTGAGGGTTATGGAGGGGAAGGCAGGACTCCTACAACACAGAGCTATACTGAGGGGCTTAAGCTGTGCGTTCCTGCACGTCACAGCCAGGCCATTAACCACTTCACTGCTACATGTTTCACAGATGTTTTTAACTCTGAAATGATAAATCAGCCCCCAGTGTTTCTCTCCACCACTGAGGAGCTGACCTCTCATTTGAACTCTGTCTGTTTAAAGGCTTAAGCCTCCCTGGTAAGGTCTATTCAAGGGTTCTGGAGAGGAGGGTCCGTCGGATAGTCGAACCTCGGATTCAGGAGGAGCAGTGTGGTTTTTGTGCTGGTCGTGGAACACTGGACCAGCTCTACACCCTCAGCAGGGTCCTGGAGGGTGCGTGGGAGTTTGCCCAACCAGTTTACATGTGCTTTGTGGACTTGGAAAAGGCATTCGACCGCGTCCCTCGGGGGGTTCTGTGGGGGGTACTCCGGGAGTATGGGGTACCAGGCCCATTGATATGGGCTGTTAGGTCCCTGTACGACCGGTGTCAGAGCTTGGTCCGCATTGCCGGCAGTAAGTCAGGCTCGTTTCCAGTGAGAGTTGGACTCCGCCAAGGTTGCCCTTTGTCACCGATTCTGTTCATAACTTTTATGGACAGAATTTCTAGGCGCAGCCAAGGTGTTGAGAGGATCCGTTTTGGTGGCCTTAGAATCGCTTCTCTGTTTTTTGCAGATGATGTGGTCCTGTTGGCTTCATCAGATCGTGATCTACAGCTTTCGCTGGAGCGGTTTGCAGCCGAGTGTGATGCGGCCGGGATGAGGATCAGTTCCTCCAAATCCGAGGCCATGGTCTTGAGCCGGAAAAGGGTAGCATGCCCTCTCCGGGTCGGGGATGAGGTCCTGCCCCAAGTGGAGGAGTTTAAGTATCTCGGGGTCTTGTTCACGAATGAGGGAAAACTGGAGCGTGAGATCGATAGGCGGATAGGTGCAGCATCCGCAGTGAAGCGGGCTCTGTACCGGTCTGTCGTGGTGAAGAGAGAGCTGAGTCGAAAGGCAAAGCTCTCAATATGTGGGTGTGAGAGTGGATGGTTGTTTGGTGTGAGTGAGACAGGTCCCTCTTGTAAATGAGTCCCCGTGACTCAACGAGGCTAGCCTGTATAAATAAAGGTTGAATGAATGAATGAATATACCGATCGATCTACGTTCCCACCCTCATCTATGGTCATGAGCTTTGGGTTGTGACCGAAAGAACGAGATCTCGGATACAAGCGGCTGAAATTAGTTTTCTCCGCAGGGTGTCTGGACTCTCCCTTAGAGATAGGGTGAGAAGCTCAGTCATCCGGGAGGGACTCGGAGTAGAGCCGCTGCTTCTCCACATCGAGAGGAGCCAGTTGAGGTGGCTCGGGCATCTGGTTAGGATGCCTCCTGGACGCCTCCCTGGGGAGGTGTTCCGGGCATGTCCCACCGGGAGGAGCCCAGAGGAAGACCCAGGACACGCTGGAGGGACTATGTTTCTCGGCTGGCCTGGGAACGCCTTGGGATTCCCCCAGAGGAGCTGCTCTATGTGGCTGGGGAGAGGGAAGTCTGGGCCTCCCTACTTAGGCTGCTACCCCCGCGACCCGACCCCGGATAAGCGGACGAAAATGGATGGATGGATGGATGTTTAAAGGCTCTGGATCATGTTGCTCTTGTTAAAACTAGAAAATCAAAACTCAGAGCTGAACCTTGGCTGAATGACATCACCAAGGCCGTTAGGCAGTAGTGCAGGAGAGTGGAGCGCAAATGGAGAAAAGATAGGCTACAGGGGTCAATCTTGGGTCCTCTCCTATTAGCTTTATACCTGCTGCCACTTGGTGCTATTTTTCAGAAACACAACATACCTTTTCACTTCTACGCCGATGACTGTCAAATTTACTTCCCCCTAAGACACAATGGTACATGCTCTATTCAACCTCTGCTCGACTGCCTGGCTGACATCAGGGACTGGATGGCTTCAAATGTCTTAAGTTTCAATGAAGCCTGAAGTCATGTTTTTCCCTCTCATCGACACAATCACGAACCAGTGCATCAACCTTTCTGCTCTGCTCGTAAATTTGAACATATTACACCCATTCTCCATAACCTCCATTGGCTTCCTGTCTCCTACAGAATTCAGTACAAAACTGCTCTCATTACACACCAATGCTTACACGGAACTTCACCTGACTATCTAAAGGACATTCTTGCACCATATTCATCCACCCGGTCTCTACGATCACAGAACAGTAATCTACTTCACATTCCACGAACCAAATTAAGGACCATGGGAGACCGGGCATTCTGTGTGGCTGCCCCCCGCCTATGGAACTCCCTCCCTGACTACCTGAGAGCTCCACAGTCACTGGTTGACTTCAAAAACGGCTTAAAGACTTTTCTTTTTAAGCAAGCCTATTCTGCCTCCACATGATTTTATCTTGATCTTGGTTGATATTATTATTGATTTTACTTGATTTTATCACTTGTTTTTTATTTATTTATTTTTTAGGCAGGCCTATTCTGCCTCCACATGATTCTGTCTTTAATCTTAGTTGATATTATTATTGATTTTACTTGATTTTATCACTTGTTTTATTTGTTGTAGCACTTTGAGATTTTTATTAATGAAAAGTGCAGGATAAATTGAATTCATTATTATTATTATTAGCCCTGTCAGAAAAACAAAGAGTCACAAATCTGGGAGTGATAATGGACCCTTCCATGAAACTTAACAGTCATGTAAACATGATTGTTAAATCCTGTTTTTTTTCCCAGCTGAGGATACTTTCTAAGCTGAAGCCCATATTGTCCAAAAATAACATGGAGACAGTAATGCATACATTCATTACATCTTGGCATGATTACTGCAATTCGCTCCTGTTTGGTATCAGTCAGACCTCCATTGCACAACTGCAACTGGTCCAGAATGCAGCAGCCCAATTTTTAACATGTACAGGCAAAAGAGAGCACATTTCACCAGTCTTGGCCTCCCTGCACTGGCTACCGGTTCATCTTCGAATCCAGTTCAAAATACGCCTGTATGTCTACAAATCGCTGAACAGTCTTGCCCTCCCCCACCCCCCATCTCTCTGATTTGCTACAGCCGTATTTCCCACAATGCTCTCTGAGGTCAGCGGACCAGTTGCTCATCTTAAGCGCAGAGGTGGCAAGGCCTTCTCTGTAGCAGGCCCAAGGCTTTGGAACAAGTTACCTCTGCTTGTCAGACAGGCCCCCTCCCTCTCGGTTTTCAAATCCTGTTAAAAAAACCACTACTGCCTGCGGGCGTGCTTGGGGCCCTCACTGTCTGGGGTTGGGAGCTTGGGCGTATGTCGGCTCGGCCTGGTGGCTGCCTGGTGGGGCTCGGGTCTTCTGGTCCTGTCGGGTCTGGGCCTGAGGGGTGGGCGTCCCCGGTGCCCGGGCCTCGGTGACCGGCCCTGGGGCTACGTCGGTGCAACGGGCTCCGGCGGGGGCCTGTGAATTTGTCGCTGTTGACCCCGGGGGGTCATTGTGTGTAGTCACTGGTGGGGCTTCTCCTGTTCTCCCCTTTGGTCGGATCTGGGGAGTTGGTGAGTGGCTCGTCCTGTTCGGGTGGCCCTGGGGACTCTGGGCTCGGGGTCCTTCTTGGGGTCTTGGGCTCTGGTTGCCCCTTTGCCTGCCTCGGGCCTTGGGGGGGCGGATCTCTGATGCCTCACGGTTGCTATTGAATGTTCTATTGGAGGAAACTTTTTCACTTATGCATGCTCACAACCACACGCAAATGGATGCAGGGATGTATATGTAGATATATGCAGATATGTAGATGGGTATATGAATGAATATGAATGTATATGTATGTATACTGTATATATATTTGTAGGTATGGTATGTATATTTATGGAAATCTACTGCAAGGTCATAAATGTTATTAGTCTTTATGCATGTGTTGCTGTGTTCTGTCATGTACTTTGCAGGGTTGCAGACGGAGGTTGGGTGTGTTTGCCTTGTGCTTTTTTGTGGATAATTGTTGTGTTTTTTTGTCTTAATTTCTGTCTTTCCTTTCTCTCTATTAAAAAAAAATTTCATTAAAAAAACCCACTACTATTATGTAACTTTCAACACCAGATGATCTGTGTTTGAACCTGTTTGCTTCACACAGGTTAGTCATATTTATTATCTGCAACATTTGTATGTCTATATTCAGATTTAACTTCATTTTCAAAGTCAAGTCAAAGTCAAAGTCAACTTTATTGTCAGAACTGCAATATGTACAGGACAAACACAGGACCGAATGTATGTTGCCTGTGTGTTGCCTGTTATTTGTTTGTTTGTACAGCACTTTACTTGGTCTTGTCACTGTTTTAAGTGCTCTATAAATGAAATGGTATAGTATGTTATGGTATTTACCGTACATGGATCCACTGAAGTTTCTATGCTAGACCAGGTTGCCAAATAAGAAATGAAGAACTTTTGTACTGTTGTTTTAAACTTATTGAATTGTATTTTGACACTAACTGTCATATGTGCTGAGTGAGTGTTATACATGAGGTGTGTGTTGTGTTAGATGAACATGTGTGCAGAAAACAAGGGGATAAAACACAGGCTTATGTTTATCTGGTAACCCTAGACACACAGTGTCTCAGGACCACTGGCAAATACAATTACAGAAACGTCTCTAATGACCTAAGGTTTTGTTGGTTCGCTTCGACATGCTGAAAATAGGTGAATAGCACAAAAACACTGTTATTGTAACTTTTTTTTGTACAGACAAATTTGGATTGCAGTTACATGTACAGCACACATATAATTTCACTCCGGTGGAGTATTTTACAGCTCTGTAGGGAATTTCCCACAAATCTCCACTCTGAAACAAGGATTCAGAAACCTTCAGTTGTAGCGAGAACGAGGGCTGCTGTTGTGTAAATGAGCAGTCGAACCGCAGCAGAAAAGCTATGGATTTCCTCAGAAAAAGTGTCGCGCAAACAGGAACATAAAGTTAGTTTTTTTAAAGAATCAAGGTTGTTTTCTAACTACCGGTAGTTCTTGCTGTACATTGTCATACCTCTTGCTATATTCCTTATGATGAATGCTTTGAGAACGTCAGGTCCACACTCAACGTAAATAAAGCCCTCAAATTAATGGAAGAACCACATGGAAGCTTGGCCTTCATTAGGCTGGCTGTAATCTTTAAGTAAGCAATTATGGAAATTTTGAAAAAGTGTAGAATCTAAAATAAGCCAAATACAATAAGAGTGAATCTGCCTCTGCATGCAAAAGAAAATATTGCAACAAATAAGATGACTGCCAAGAATGAATATCTGGATACTTGCAGGGTACAGCACCATAAAGACAGAGCTTGGCATTCAAACAACTTTTGCAAAACTTCTTGAAATTTAACCGTTGGCCTATTGTCAATGACTTTAGCTGTTTTTATAGGTTAACACACTGATGGTAATAGGAATTTGGTGTCACGTACAATTTTGTCCTGGCTTCATGACAGTGACATGCTTACTTTTTAGTGAGGAATAAGGTCAATATGTGGAAACATCCATCCATCCATTTTCGTCCGCTTATCCGGGGTCGGGTCGCGGGGGTAGCAGCCTAAGTAGGGAGGCCCAGACTTCCTTGTGGAAACAGTTTAGGCTTTTTAAGATGTTTAGGGTCAGAAACTTCATCAGTGGAATGCCATAACTTCGTCACAGTGTTTGTTTTGTTGTTGTTTGATTTTATATCACAACCCCTATACCAGTGGTCCCCAAACTTTTTCCTGTGAGGGCCACATAACTTTTCCCTTCGCTGGTGGGGGGCCGGAGTCAGTTTTTAACAGGAAAAAGTGTGACGATTGCAGGAGTGCCTAAATCGGGGGTGCCCAACCTTTTTTGAACCAAGAGTTACTTTTGAAGTCGGCAGTTTGCCGAGAGCTACTCGTCCAGTCTCAGTATCAAAAAACAAAATTTTTCATCTCCCTACTCCTCACTTCTTTAAAGTAAATAAAACAGAACGTAATGTGTTGCTAGTTTTATTTAATTAAAGTATTTTATCAAAGTAAAATGACGCAATATTTGAAAAGCACACCATATTTTTTAAAGAAACGAATAAACAATGAACTGAACAATATAAAACTCCCTCATTTACACTAACTATTTACAAAAAGTGACTTACAAAGGTGCAGATTTACAAATCTCCAACAACTATTTCAAACCTCAATAAAACCTAAATATCAAAACTAGGCAGCTGCTCTGTGCAGCAGGATGGTGTCATCTGGTGCAAGCTGTATAAAATAAATGTGTCTCTACCTTAGTGGCACTTCTGACACTGAGAGGAGGAGGCGCGGGGCAGTATGAGGTGGAGGCGCAGGCAGGTCTCCAGATGATCATCAGTCATTGTGGATCTGTTTTTGGACTTGATGATTTTCATGTGTGAAAAAGCAGACTCACACAGGTAGGTAGATCCAAAAAGTGCTGTTAAGTTCAAAGCACATCTTCGGATGTAAGGATACTTTTCTTCTGAGAGCAGACTCCAGAACTCTCCATCCACGCCAGGTGATACTCGAATTACAGATGAGGCAAATAGACTTTGAATTAGAATAAACAAAAAAATACTCCTCCTCCCACTCTGTGTGAAAATAATATTTATGTGAAAGGGAGACAATTCAACTTACTCCTTCATCTTTAAAAACTGTGTTAGGATATGCTAAGTACTTGGTGACCGTACAGTACTGTACATGTATTCATTTGTAAAAAAAAAAAAAAAAAAAAATTTTTTTTTTTTTTTTTTTTACTATTGTTCTGGGGGCCGGACCAAATGTGGGGGCGGGCCGGATGCGGCCCGCGGGCCGTAGTTTGGGGACCACTGCCCTATACTTTACATTTACTATTTTGTGTTCCATTTATGTCAGGAGTGTCCAACTTCCGGCCTGTCTCCAGACTCCCATTTGTCGCTAAACTACTGGAAAAAATAGTTGAGTTCCAGTTAAAATGCTTCCTAGAGGATCACGCCATCTTGAGGCTCCAGTATAGCTCTGCGTACGTTGGTACATGTGTCCGTACCCGCGTGCTGTACGCAGGCAGTTCACCTGCACACCCCAACGTACGTTCTTGCGTTTTCGCACTAAATTCTTGACGTCATTTGAGCAGCTGCAGCGCAGAGCGTTTACCTACGGGACAAATTGAGGTCGCTGATTGGTCATTTGCTGACACGCCTACTGAAATGATTGACGGGTC
>JBBPBX010002287.1:47462-62996 GCA_038048925.1 Garcialebias charrua | reverse complement strand
CAAGATGATACAGCGGTGGTGGGATGCATCACAAACAATGATGAGTCCAGCTACAGACAGGAGGTGGAACACCTGGAGAGCTGGTGCAAAGAGAATAATCTTCACATGAATGTGAAGAAGACAAAGGAGATGATTGTGGACTTCAGAAGGAACAAACACACCCATGCCCCACTGAACATAAGTGGATCTGCAGTGGAAGTGGTCTCCAGCTACAAATACTTGGGTGTACACTTGAATGATAACCTCAGCTGGAGCAACAACACCACCAGCCTGATCAAGAAAGGTCATCAGAGACTCTACTTCCTCAGACGGCTGAGACGAGCTGGTCTGAGCAGCCCAGTTCTCACCTCCTTCTACAGGTGTGCAGTGGAGAGCATCCTGTGCTCCAGCATCAATGTGTGGCATGGAGGCTGCACAGTTGCAGAGAGGAAAGCTCTACAGAGAGTGGTGAAGGCTGCACAGAAGTCTGTTGGAGTCAGTCTCCCCACCATCACAGACATTTACACCTCCAGATGCAGGAAAAGAGCCACCTGCATCATGAAAGACCTCACTCACCCAGCACACTCACTCTTTGCCCCACTCCCCTCAGGACGGAGGTTGAGGAGCATCAAATGTAGAACCACTAGACTGAGGAACAGCTTCTACCCTGAGGCTGTTAGACTCATGAATAAATAAATAATAAGAATAATCACTGCAAAATATCACATCATGCTGATGCTGATCTGTTTTCTTGTTGCTGTGTTCATCTGTGACCATCTGCTCATACAGACTCATGTTCGTGCTGCTGTTTATAATGATGTTTTTCCACTACATTAGGGCTTAGTGTATTACTAGTTGATGTTTTTCTTAGTTAATCCTAGATGTTATTACTGTTTTTCTCTTGCATTTGTTGTTGGATGTAACTGGGACCCCGTGTACATAATCTCGTTTTCATCACATGTACCACATGCGGTGCAAATGACAATAAAAGACTCTCTGACTCTGACTCTCTGATATCTTGCTGTGTGCTCTGCCTGTTTGTTTCTGTACAGCACTTTGGTTAGGCCTGTCGCTGTTTAAAGTGCTTTATAAATAAAATGGTATGGTATGGTATGGGATGATAGAAGTTGCAACTCTGATCTGTGAATTGAGATCAAACTAAGTAACCATGTTCCCATTGCAAGACAGAAAACTGATTGGATTTGCTATTTTGTACTCTACCAAGTAACGTTTTGTTTTGCTATTTTGTACTCTACCAAGTAACGTTTTGTTAACTAGCCAAGCCAGAAATAGCTTGCAGCACATGCAACTTATTTACTGAAAGGCGAACAAAAATAAAAAGTTTGTCAATGTGATTTTTTTTTTTTTTGTCAATGTGATTTTTACATATTTTCTAATGAATAATAATTTGTTAGGTCAATAATTTCCCGCTTCCTGAGCTGGATTTATGAATTTGGGTGGGGTGGTGGAGACATTATGATTCATTTTTCCATCTTGGGAACTATAAAGTCAGACTTTCAGTACAAATATAATGCACCATAGTCTAAGTACAAGTGTCTGAAAGACTTCCTGTTCTGCATAAGAGGCCATTGTAAAACATTTGATCAAAACACATAGAGCTTATTATACAAGAAAAAAAAGCCATCCTGTATTCTTAAACTCATTATCAGTCCATGTAAAATGCTATTATTTGCTAAATAATTACATTTCCTCTAAATGCATCAACACACACACACAATCTAAACCCACACTTACATAAATCATGCATTTCCACTTGAATCCACTCAAAGAAAACAGGTCTCTCTTGAAAATGAGTCCTCATCAATCTATGAGACTAACCTGTATAAATAAAGGTAGAATGAAAAATACAAAAAGTAATAACCACAAGTTTAGATTACATTAGTACTTTTATTCCTCAGCTTCACATTTTTTATCTTCAGTTTAATAAAATAAATGTATTACAAATACAGTATATCATTTACATTTGCGCCTGCCATGTTTTCTTTTTTACATTTTGTACAAGCTGTGTGCCGCCGTCAACCTCTTGAAGTATTTGCCCTTTTTTTTTAACTTGCAGTTTGTTTTCTTCTGTTTGCATTTTAAGAAATTGCTGTCCCATTTAAATGTACCAGCAATTATCTCCAGAATTCTTTCATGCTGGTAATGTCAGCATAAAACAATAATGCGTGCAACATGCAAAGTGTATTCTGACATCTGTTCACGAGCCATCCAGCTTCCCCTCTGATATTCACTTTCTATTGAGATAATTTTCAATTGATTCTTTATGAGTCATTTCAGAGCTAATGGCTTGTGAGCGGCACGATGAAGAGAGGACCGGTGGAAGAAGACACCCCAACTGACGGAGACATCAGAAAACAAATGCAGCAACACCGAAGGGATGAAGACAGAACAAAGTGATCAACATTCTGCTGAGATTTGTGCATAAAAGACCACAATCACATAGCTCTTGTCCATGATTAGATTCTAAAGTGCCAATTATGTTGCGTCAAAAAACTAAAATGAGAGGTTGACACTCTACAATAAAGCAAATAATTTCCAGTTGGAGGCACAGAAAAATGTTAATATGCGGGGTGGAAGATGGGGTGAGGAGGATCTCAGATTAAGGAAGTAGCTAATAAGGTTTAATGGTGCGTGTCAGGAAGCCACAGTATGCTGGGGAAACACAGCTGGCTTCATTTTGTAAACTATTTGATATACACATCTATCCCGCTCACAATTATCAACTGCTCTTAAGCCACTGGGGACAGTTTAGGGACTCCAATCACAAACATTTTCTCCAGGCTGTTCAATTGTAAAGCAAAGCACCTCCATGAAATACTAGGTTTCAGTACTCGTATACTTAACATTCAAGATCAGTTGGAAATACAACACGAGCATGAGAGAATTGAAAAAAAAAACTTTAAAGAATCAGCTTTGTTGGGCAGTGTTTATTTCTAAAAGTGTGTGGAGATGTGAAAGGGCATCAACAAGCTCTTCGTATTACTTACACTATAACAATGGTCCCTTCATAAAACATGAGGACCTCACTGTCCATGACCTACACATCCTATTAAAATAGTCTGGATTACAGCAAATTAACAAAACCTCCATCAGCGTGAAGAAAACCATAATGCTGCAATATGGTGCTCTCCCTACACTCACTAATACAATATACCCCCACCCTATATGTACCCTCAGTCAGGCAGGACTGTCTCAGACCACATCAGGCTGTGAGTATCATGTGTGAAATCTAGGTGTTGTCACCAAAACGATTGTAACCTAGGTGTAATGATTGCAGCTATACACAGATACAAGGACCAAAGAGAACAGATACCAAGACACTAATACGTTTACAGTGTTTCTTTACAAAAGTGAAAAAATCACCAGTTAATGATTATTAGTTGATGGTAGGAGTCATTTGCTGGGGAAGCTGATCCAATGGTTCCAGGGTGAAGAAGGTGCACGTTAGGACAAAAGTTCCAGGCAAGTGGTAGGAAGGTGTGGAGGCAGCCGATGAGGCACAGGAGAGCTCAAGGTCCACAGAGGAGACTCCAGGGGACAGGAGGACATCAGGGATTATCTGAAAGCACGGAGGAATATACAATTTGTTACAAATCAATTTACCTCAAAAGTAAATGACTCGAACAGAACTATCATTGACAGGTAAAATCTCCAGTTCCCGCTGAATGTTCTCTGAAGCCATTCATGCACCTCTTGCTCATCAAGCCGATGAACTTCAGGTGCTGCTCATTGGTGCTCAGATGAGGCTGCTGGGAGCTGGCTGGGCAGAGCTCCCACACTAGGTATGAAACCTGAAAGTTATGCACCATAACTCATGTTCCCTGAAGGAAGGGAAAGAGGTGCAACATACTTGCTATGGGAATTGCGCCCCCGCGCGATTACCTGAAGGAATATACTCACGCCTTAACGGCTAGGGGCGTCACTGCCGCGCCAGAGGCCCCGCCCTCTGGGTACTTAAGCGGCTTGCGCCCCTCCATCTTTCTCCAAAGTTGCACTTCACCGAGCTTTCAGCATTGAAAAGGGCCAGCTATGTTGCACCTCGTTCCCTTCCTTCAGGGAACATGAGTTATGGTGCATAACTTTCAGTTCCCTTTCAGTTGGTCTCTCGGTGCAACATACTTGCTATGGGAACGTAATCCATTCACGCCCTTGAAATGCTCAGTAAAATGCATGCTAGAGTGAACGTCTGCCTTTGACCAACAGGCACCTCAAGGCTACTTTCTACTGTGTGTTAGAAAGGACAGCCTGAGTGACGTCACCTGCAGTAACATCCAAACTGTAATGCTTTGCAAAAGTATTTAATGAGCTCCAATTCGCAGCAGCACAGATGTCTGCGACTGGCACACCCTTAAATAATGACCAGGAAGTGGCCAAGCCCCTAGTGGAGTGAGCATGCACTCCAGAGGGTACCTGTTGACCTTTGCTACTGTAGGCCCTTTTAATGGCCTCAGTCACCCAATGTGAGAGGCGTTGTTTTGATAGGGCTCTCCCGGTAGCAGGTGCTGCAAAGCAGACAAACAGTTGGTTTGTTTTCCTCCATTCGGCTGTTCTCTGCATGTAGGTGCGTAAAGCCCTCACTGGGCAGAGAGCCTGTAGCCTTTCCTGTTCCTGAGTGAGGACAGGGGCAGGTGGAAAGGAGGAGAGATCAAAATCTAGACTCCTATGGTTCAGAGTCAAGACCTTGGGAGTGTATGTGGGATTAGGCCTTAGTGTGACCTTTGACCCGTCAGGGGCGAATCTGGTACACATTGGATGTACAGACAATGCATGGAGGTCACCCACGTGTTTCGCCGAGCAAAGTGCCAGGAGTAGAGCAGTTTTATAAGATAGTAAATCTATCTTAACCTTGTTCAGAGGCTCGAATGGAGGGCCACAAAGAGCCCCCAGGACCAGGCCAAGATCCAAACCAGTGGTCAGGGTTCTGCAGGTGGTTTAGTCTGAAGGACACCCCTCATAAATCTTATTATGATTGGATGTGCTCCGGGTGTCTTGTATCCCAGCCTTAGTGACAGGCTGAAATCGCTGATAGGAAAACTTTAATCGTTGAATAAGAACGACCTTTTTCCAGTAAATCCTGAAGGAAAGTCAGGAGTTGAGCCAAGTCGCATGCATAAGAAATAATATTTCTTTCTGAGCACCAGGCTTCAAAAATGCGCCACTTTTGTGCGTATAAAGATTGTGTTGAACCAGCACGGGCATTTTGTATGGTCAATACCACATTTTCTGGCAAGCCTGACGCCATCAACCTGTTCTTTTCAGCCAACAAGCTGAGGCTTTTGGCAGTTCCTGGCCTAAGTGGTTGTATTGCCCCTTCTGGTGACACAGAGGTTGTTAACCCCTGGGGGTCAACCAGATTGGGAAGGCCTCCCTGCTGGTGTGCTCCCAAGTTACCCTGCTCAGGGTTAATTGAGGGCCGATGTAACCTGTCAACTTTATTCGACAGGTTTGGAACGGAAAATGTATTTTCCTCTTCCAAATTTGGAGTCCTGTTGTGAGGCTGCGAGTTATGTAAACGAGCAGATCTCCTAACTCCAATCCGTTCCCTAGGATGGTCCAGTTTACTGGTCCTTGGCTTTAATGGAGCGTTGGCACCAGGCAAACCGACCGAGGTCCGTGTGTCCCCCTCTGGGGGAATTATTTTTGAAAGCAGTTTTGGATCAGCACACAACGGGAGGATACGTGCTGTCTGAGTACTGCTCGGGCATTGCATGTCCCTCATTAATGATAAAGGATCAACTGCCCCGTGAGAGCGTGGGGGTGTTCTATTTGGTTTGGCAGACTTTAGATTATTTGATGATAAAGAGCTCAGTCTCTCTTGGAAAACAGGAAGAGAAATCTGATTCGGCTCTGACATGTTTTCATCCACAACAGGCTGAACACAGTCATTGTTGTGGAGGTGTGAATGTGGCTACCTGAGGGCGTCTGATGTAGCCCCCCATTGTCAAACTCTGTCCGCTCGCCTCTATGAGGTGCGGACATGTCACGTGATCGTCTGGTTAATGTATTGGCTCTCCCATTGTTCACAATGGAACCAGGGTTTGAGCACGTGACCCTCTCCACCTGTCTTCCTGAAAGGTGTGTGTGTATGTGTGGGGGGGGGGTTCGCATACACCTCTGTGTCTTCTCATTACAGAAGCACTCTGCTAGGGTTTATCAATTATGCTAATACCCTGTGGGTCGTGAAAGAGAGGGGGAAAAAGGCCCTCTCTCTTTATGACGGCTTCCAGGTCAGAAAGACCTGATTTGTGTTGTTGTTGTTGTTGTTTTTTGGTCAATAAAACAGAGAGGAGCTGTTTCATGAACTTTATTCGTGCTTATGTGCAATGACGTACATGATTTTATGTCACTCACAGCAGAAAAAGCATGATTTATGCATGCTGTAAATAAACCACTTGATTGTACTGTGTTACAAGCAAAGTCTGGACATGAAGGGATCATTCCCGTTACCACGTGGGTGGGTGACCCTTTAATGTGAAAACATGGACCTGGTTCATCAGGCACGTTTCTGTCTGTTGTCACGATTCGCCAAGGAGGCCCTGTGCTTGGTCGCCTGGCGGGGGACAAACCTGTTTTTGCTCCATGCGTGCTCGGTACGAGGTGGGCCCTGTGGGGGTCTTTGCCTGGGCTCCTCCTCGTATGCTGGCCGCTTCTGCGGTGGGGCACGGGTTGCCGAGTGGTGCCGAGACTGCGCAGGTCTGCTACCAGCAGACTCCCTTGGGGGGGCGAAGCTTCTCTGGGGAATGCCCACCCGGAGAGCTTCCGCCTGTCTGCGTCTTTGGTCCAGCTTGGTCTGAATTTGCTCCAAAGCTTTACCAAATAATCCCGCCGGCTCTATCGAGTGGTGGAGAAAAGGCACCTTCTGTCCCTCCGGGAGATCTGTTGGAGTCATCCAGAGGTGGCGGATCGCGATGACCACTTCCACCATCCCCCTACCCTGTGCAACAGCGGCTGTCTCCATCATACGGAGTACAAAGTCTGTTGCTCTGCGGGCTTCATCCAGCAAGTTCGTAGCTGCCTGCTTGTCCGTTGTTGTTTGGAGTTGTTGCAACTTTTCCGCTAGGTAAGCCTGCATTAACGCGGATGCGTTCATGGCGCATGCCGCGAGTCCCTGAGTCCTGTAGCATTTCTCGAGAAGAGACGCTGAGGTTCGACAAGCCTTGCTGGGAAGAGTTGGTTTTGTTCCTGATTATTTAGGAGCCAGGTGAGACGCTAGTGTGTCCTCGATCTGAGGCACGTTAGCTATTCCCACTTCATCCATCCCATCCACGTCGAGGAACTGTGAGAGGGGGAGAAGCATAGGGGCTCGTGGCTGAGTCCAGGTGCGCGTTAGTTCTGTCAGAAAGTCCGGGAACATGGGCATCTTTTGCCTCGTGGTGGCCTGCTGCTTCGAGTAAAAATAGTTTCCTGCCAGCCTCGTGACCTGTTGGCGAGGCGGAGGTTCAGGCCATGGGATGTAGCGCGTCCGCTTCTCTGTGGCACAAGTCGAACAGAGCAGGGATGGAAAAGTCAGTTTCCGGGAGCATAGGTACTAGGGTCTGGGAGAGGTCTTCACCCTGATCCTCCAGTTCCACCTCCTCCTCCTCCGTTGAAAATTCGCCCGAGGCTGAAATCGAGATCTCAACCTCGTTCATCATGTCCCGGGTGTCGAATTCGACTGTTAGGTCCACCATGGGAGCCAGCACGTCAGGGCTGTCACCCCATTCGACACGTGTGCTGTCATGTAGAGCCATGTTCTCCAACTCCGGCGTGGGAGTGAGGGGCTCCGTGGTGTCCGCGTCGGCTGGTGTCGCTGAAGAGCTCATGGCTTTGGCGACGAGGTCAAACCGATGCCGCAGCACCGCATCCATCATGAGGCTGCAGTGTGGGCAAAAGTTGGGTGCATCCAGTGCTGATTTTGCATGAAGCATACCCAAGCAGACTGGACAGGCCTCGTGGGTGTCCGTTGCTGCGAGGGAAAAGCCACATCCGCTGGGACAGGCGCGTGAAGTTGGGCTCGCCGTCCAGCTGGTTTTCCTTGGAAGTCTCGCCTTTCATTTTCCTTTCTCCGGAGGCATGTCCGAGATAAGGCGAGCGAGTCCTTCCAGAACCTTCATTCTTTTTTCTTGAAATGTCTCCTCCGTCGCGTCGCTTTCGCTGGCTAACTCGCTAGGAGTTAGCGAGGTAGCTTTTTTTGTGACGTAGTTAGCGCCGTCGAGCGAAGCAACCTGTAGAGAGAGGAGAAGAAAATACTTCGGGGTTAAGAGAAAAGTGCCGGACTAGCTTTCGCTAGTCCAGCAGTACGCAGGAATAATTCTCTGTGCGCTCTGTGTAGGGAGCAAGCTCACCTCTGGTTGAGCGATGAAGCAACAGAGAAGTCCCGCGAAGAGGTATTTCAGGTTTAAGCGAGGGGAAGGGCAAAAAAGAGAAAGATGGAGGGGCGCAAGCCGCTTAAATACCCAGAGGGCGGGGCCTCTGTTGCGGCAGTGACACACCTAGCCGTTAAGGCGTGAGTATATTCCTTCAGGTAATCGCGCGGGGGCGCAATTCCCATAGCAAGTATGTTGCACCGAGAGACCAATTGAAATGTAACAGTATGGCAAGTCCCATTTCATATTTGTGACAACTCTGACATAAGTATGTGAAAAACCCTGTAAAACCACCACAGCCTTGCTAAGGAAGCTTTATGCATGCTTTAAACCATTCCTGTTTTTAAAAGCAATATAACTATAAAGTAGGCAAATCCAAGGCCAATAATCTAGGGTCCTGATCAATGTCTTTTTTAAGATCTAATTGGCATTACGATAGCTGATCACTTGATCTATGATTTTACAGCAGCAGTTTTAAAATAAAGCCACTGTGAAACATTGTGATGTAATATAAATTGACTGAACTTATAGCACTTTTATATCATGTCAAGATACTCAAAGCTCTTTACAACACAATATGTGTCCTCATTTACCCATTCATACAGCACTCTACTATATCTCTACAAATAATAACCAGAGCTTTATCACATTCATACACAGACGGGACACACATCGGAGGCAATGAGGGGTTCATTCAGTGTCTTGCCCAGGGACACTTCGGCATGTGACTGTTGGTAGAATTGAACCCCCAACTCTTGCATTGGAAGACAACTGCTCTAACCACTCAGCCACAGCCGCCCAATATGTCAATATATCTACCATATTCAGAGGTAAAAATAAAAGCTGTTCCATAGCTACTTGCAAGATTTACAATTCAAATATTCCTCACCTAAAATCTAAATACTTTGCTAAGTACACCAAGTTCACTTGGCTAATGTTTACAGCTAACACGGCTAGGCAGTGTCAGGATTGGCTCCCTTCGTCCCCCTGTTAGTCAGTTAGTTCATTAGTTTCCCGTCCCCCTGTTAGTCAGTTAGTTCATTAGTTTCCCTTCCAGTTCAGTCCAGTTCTTAGTCAGTTAGTTAAGTCAGTTAGTTTAATAGTTTAGTCTCATGTTTTATTCACTCTTAGTTGTCATCCTGTAGTCAATTCCTAGTCTGTTAGTTTATTAGTTTCCCTTCCAGTTTAGTCTCATGTTTATTCACTCTTAGTTTTACCTCCAGTTCTGTCCCTAGTTACTTTCATGTTTTAGGTTAGCTTCCCGTTCCTGCTCTGTGTCTTCGTTAATTGTCCTCAGGTGTTTGATATCGTCTCGTCTTGTCTGCGTGTATATAAGCCCTGTTCTGTGTCTCAGTTATTGTCGCGTCGTCGTTAGGTACAGCCTAGTCTTGTCTTGGTCCCGTCCTGATGATCTGTTGAAATGTAAGTTTTGCTGCCATGCCAGCTCTTTGATTTATGATTATTAAAGTGTTATTTTTGTACCTCTGAGTCTGAGTCCCTGCCTGCACAACTGGATTCGTTCTGTCCTGTGTAAATCCTGACAGTTACGACGCGACCATATTTAGAATCCAGCGGGCAGGGTTCTCCTTAGAATTAAAAACACCTACCTCTCATGTCCAAGTGGATGGAGGGGGCCGTGTTTCGTTGCGGTGGTTTCTGGACCTTTCCCACGCCGGCCCAAGAGGACTTCAGCCGGGGGGTAGAGAATATGGCTTCTCCCCTCCGGGTTCTCGAGGAGGAGGGACGGGTTCAGCTTCGTGAGAACCGCTCGACGTCTTTTCCCTGTTTGTCTCACGTTCCAGTTCCTCTCGCCATTTCCGGATGGACGTCCGGAGAGGACGAGGACGATTTGTGTATTCCTCTTTTTCCCCAGTCTCCACGCCGCCGTAAAAGCGGTAAAAAGAAGAACCGGAAGCGTTCACCTGCATCTCCGTCTTGGTCAGCTGATCAGACCCGGTCCGGTAAGACCACGTTTCCTGGACACAGCCCCCTTGTTGCTGTGGGAGCGGGTGACGTGGCCCCACCTCTCAGGAGTCAGGTGGGGGTGAAACCCGACACCACACATCCAGCCGTCTCTGCTCATTCCGGTGAAACTGTGACCCACGCATCCCAGCTCCAAAACAGTGACCTCCTCCACATAAACCAAAATTTGCAGAAATTAATTTCTTCTGCTTTAGACAACCAGGACTGCCAGAGTGTTTTGTTTTCTCTTGCAGAAAAATATCTGTTGTCTTTTCCTGGTCTCATCCAGATCCCTGAATATCAGCAGCTTCTGTTTAAAATAAGGACAACTCTGAAATTAACCACCACTGAACCAATTCAATCACCAGTCAACTCTGTCTTACATTCTGAACCGGTCCCTGTTACCCAGCCTGCAGAAGCCACCTGTTTTCATGAGCCAGCAACTCCAGACTCTTCAGCTCCAGTTCCTGTTTCTGGTTCCGTGTCTCATGATTTTTCTGCTACTAGTTTCTTGTCTCATAACTCCTCACCTACAACAGTTACCAAACAGCATCCACCTGCAGCTGCATTCGATCCAGACCCTGCCACAGAGGATCCTGATCCTGCAGCAGGCCATTCAGAACCTGCTGCAGCTCCTGAACCTTCAGCAGCTGCCACTCCAGAACCTGCTGTAGCTCCAGAACCTGCTGTAGCTCCAGAACCTGCTGCAGCTCCAGAACCTGCTGCAGCTCCAGAACCTGCTGCAGCTCCAGAACCTGCTATAGCTCCAGAACCTGCTGCAGCTCCAGAACCTGCTGCAGCTCCAGAACCTGCTGCAGCTCCAGAACCTGCTGCAGCTCCAGAACCTGCTGCAGCTCCAGAACCTGCTGTAGCTCCAGAACCTGCTGCAGCTCCAGAACCTGCTGCAGCTCCAGAACCTGCTGCAGCTCCAGAACCTGCTGCAGCTCCAGAACCTGCTGTAGCTCCAGAACCTGCTGTAGCTCCAGAACCTGCTGCAGCTCCAGAACCTGCTGCAGCTCCAGAACCTGCTGTAGCTCCAGAACCTGCTGCAGCTCCAGAACCTGCTGCAGCTCCAGAACCTGCTGCAGCTCCAGAACCTGCTGCAGCTCCAGAACCTGCAGTTCCAACGTCTCCAGAGGGGTCCTTGGAGGGACCACCTCACATATCTTGTTCCGAGGGGGTCCGGGAGGATGCCCCTCACTTCACCTGTGTTGTGGAAGGTCCTGAGTCCAGGAGGGGTTCCCAGTCAGGTGGTTCTGGACTGCGCCGTCGCCGCCGTGGCAAAGATCGAAGGCAGAGAGGGCTAACAGACTCTTCAGCTCTTGTTCATGCTCCTGATGCTTCGGCTACTGCAGTCTCCTCGCCCGGTTCGTCGGCTGATTCAACGCCTGCAGCTCCAGCATGTCTCGGGAGGGTCCAGGAGGACACCTCCCACGGTTCCTGTCTCGGGAGGGTCCAGGAGGACACCTCCCACGGTTCCTGTCTCGGGAGGGTCCAGGAGGACACCTCCCACGGTTCCTGTCTCGGGAGGGTCCAGGAGGACACCTCCCACGGTTCCTGTCTCGGGAGGGTCCAGGAGGACACCTCCCACGGTTCCAGTCTCGGGAGGGTCCAGGAGGACACCTCCCACGGTTCCAGTCTCGGAAGGGTCCAGGAGGACACCTCCCACGGTTCCAGTCTCGGGAGGGTCCAGGAGGACTCCTCCCATGCTCCCTGCCTCGGGAGGGTCCAGGAGGACTCCTCCCACGCTCCCTGCTGGCCAGTGGTCTCGCAGCCAGAGGGCGCTGACCCTGCCTCGACCGACGAAGACCCCGCCTCTACGCCTTCGGAGGGTCCTGGCGCCTGCAACACCTCTACGTCTCCGGAGGGTCCCAGCACTTGCGACGCCTCTACGTCTCCGGAGGGTCCCGACGCCTGCGACGCCTCTACGTCTCCGGAGGGTCCCAGCGCCGCCGACGCCTCTACGTCTCCGGAGGGTCCCAGCGCCGCCGACGCCTCTACGTCTCCGGAGGGTCCCAGCGCCGCCGACGCCTCTACGTCTCCTGAGGGTCCCAGCGCCGCCGACGCCTCTACGTCTCCTGAGGGTCCCAGCGCCGCCGACGCCTCTACGTCTCTTGAGGGTCCCAGCGCCGCCGACGCCTCGACGTCTCTTGAGGGTCCCAGCGCCGCCGACGCCTCGACGTCTCCTGAGGGTCCCAGCGCCGCCGACGCCTCGACGTCTTCGGAGGGTCCCGAGGGGTCCACGTCTTCGGAGGGTCCCGAGGGGTCCACGTCTTCGGAGGGTCCCGAGGGGTCCACGTCTTCGGAGGGTCCCGAGGGGTCCACGTCTTCGGAGGGTCCCGAGGGGTCCACGTCTTCGGAGGGTCCCGAGGGGTCCACGTCTTCGGAGGGTCCCGAGGGGTCCCAGGAGGGACCCCCTCCAGTTCCTTGTGCCGAGGGGTCCCAGGAGGGACCCCCTCCAGTTCCTTGTGCCGAGGGGTCCCAGGAGGGACCCCCTCCAGTTCCTTGTGCCGAGGGGTCCCAGGAGAGACCCCCTCCAGTTCCTTGTGCCGAGGGGTCCCAGGAGAGACCCCCTCCAGTTCCTTGTGCCGAGGGGTCCCAGGAGAGACCCCCTCCAGTTCCTTGTGCCGAGGGGTCCCAGGAGAGACCCCCTCCAGTTCCTTGTGCCGAGGGGTCCCAGGAGAGACCCCCTCCAGTTCCTTGTGCCGAGGGGTCCCAGGAGAGACCCCCTCCAGTTCCTTGTGCCGAGGGGTCCCAGGAGAGACCCCCTCCAGTTCCCTGTGCCGAGGGGTCCCAGGAGGGACCCCCTCCAGTGTCCTGTGCCGAGGGGTCCCAGGAGGGATCCCCGTCAGTTACCTGTGCCGAGGGAGGCTTGGTGGTCACCTCCCATGAGGTCTCGTCTCCAGAGGGTCTCTCGACGTCTCCAGAGGGTCCCAATGCCGCAGACGCCTCGTTGCTCGACGACATCATCTCAAGGCTCAAGGTCTTGACGCTCGATGACTCCTCGACTCTCGTCTCCGTCTCTTTGCCGGACGTCCCCGACGACGTCCCCATGCCAATGGTCGTTCGGGACGCGTCAACGCCCAATGTCTCTACGCCTGCCGACGTCTCAACGATCGAGGGTTCCCACGACCTCTCTACGCTTGATGGTTCACAAGACGTCTCAACGCCCTTCGACTTCTCGATTCCCGTCTCTACGCCCGTTGACGTCTTGTGGCTGGGCGCCGCTGCACTGCATGAGGGTGCTCCTGTTTTGGGTGGACCCTGGAGGGTCCTACCTTCGTCTTCGACATTCCTGAGGCCTCGTCACCAACGGAGGCTCCTGGTGGTGGGCTGCCTTCCTGCTGCCCGCCTGACTGGCCGACCGCCTGACCTGCTCCTGCCTGAGGGGCGGCATCCCGGCCGATCGCCCGACCTGCTCCTGCCTGGTGGGCGGCATCCCGGCCGACCGCCTGACCGGCTCCTGCCTGAGGGGCGGCGCCCTGGCCGACCACCCGACCTGCCTGGTGGACGGGCCGCTGCCCGTCTGGACGTTTTTTGTGTTCTGTGTTTTAGGGTTTGTCCCCTGTCCTTGTGTTTTTCCGTGCCCGCCATCCCTGCGGTGCCTCCCTCTGCCCGCCTTGTTTTTTGGGGGGTGTTCTTTGGAGACGCCGGGGGGCGTCTTTGAGGGGGGGGTACTGTCAGGATTGGCTCCCTTCGTCCCCCTGTTAGTCAGTTAGTTCATTAGTTTCCCGTCCCCCTGTTAGTCAGTTAGTTCATTAGTTTCCCTTCCAGTTCAGTCCAGTTCTTAGTCAGTTAGTTAAGTCAGTTAGTTTAATAGTTTAGTCTCATGTTTTATTCACTCTTAGTTGTCATCCTGTAGTCAATTCCTAGTCTGTTAGTTTATTAGTTTCCCTTCCAGTTTAGTCTCATGTTTATTCACTCTTAGTTTTACCTCCAGTTCTGTCCCTAGTTACTTTCATGTTTTAGGTTAGCTTCCCGTTCCTGCTCTGTGTCTTCGTTAATTGTCCTCAGGTGTTTGATATCGTCTCGTCTTGTCTGCGTGTATATAAGCCCTGTTCTGTGTCTCAGTTATTGTCGCGTCGTCGTTAGGTACAGCCTAGTCTTGTCTTGGTCCCGTCCTGATGATCTGTTGAAATGTAAGTTTTGCTGCCATGCCAGCTCTTTGATTTATGATTATTAAAGTGTTATTTTTGTACCTCTGAGTCTGAGTCCCTGCCTGCACAACTGGATTCGTTCTGTCCTGTGTAAATCCTGACAGGCAGCAGACTTTAGAGAAAAGTTAAAAGAAGAGGCACGTTTCCACAGGACGGTGATAGGGTAGGGGTCTGAATTTATTGATCTGGATGACCAACTCATTGATGGGGAGGAGAAAATAGATTTTCATCACATTTTGGTTATACTGTATTGGTACCACAGCTCATTGTTTCCTCATGGTGTTACAAAACAGCACAACACTACCTGAGCTGTATTAAGAAGTTTAGCCTCACCAGGCATTATTTTATTCAAAAGAATAAAAAATAAACAAATAAAGGATAAACTGTTTTTTCTTACTGCAAAGAACTGGTGTTAAGCAAAATATGACATTGATTTTAAAAAGTGTAATGTACCGGTAGTCATGGCATGTAATAATCACATCTGTGCTGTAAAATAAACAAAATAAATTGGCCAGTTAGAAATATTTAATGATTCCAATTGGTTTTTGGGACAAAAAATGGTTAATGGAAAAATTGTTACAAAAAAGGCTTGAAAACTGAAATTTGTGGTATTATTTAAACGTTACAGCACAGCAATAGTTGCCTTTAAAAATATTCTGGAAACTTTATTTTGCACTAAAACTGCTAAATTCACGTGTCACATTGTAGATATAAATGATGTGCAGAGTGATAAAAGTGTCAAAAAGGTGAGCAACAAGAAAAGACAAAACAATTGAAGAAAACAACATCAAAACAAACTCAAAACGTTAAAAATCTACAGTTGACAAATCCACAGTAAATTTATAAATTACATTTAAAAAAATTAAGAGAATGATAAAACGACAATGTTTTCTACTTTATTTTTTTTACTATTACTCTTACAAATGTATGTCCTATATTGCTCTCTGGGCTGTATGTCAGGTTTAGTACTTTTTTTTACTTTTTTTATATCTATATTTTCTAATATTTATGTTGCTGTTTGTATTAAACATTAACATAATAATTATAATAATAATTTATATACTGTATTA
>JBBPBX010002287.1:0-23566 GCA_038048925.1 Garcialebias charrua | reverse complement strand
TTAAATGCATAACAGACTACAAAGGCAAAAACAAACAATGCCCCAGGGACCCATCTCTGCCTGATGCCCTCAATAAGTTTTATGCACGTTTTGATGATCCAAACAGACCAGCTAGCACCAGACTCACCTCATCACCAGATGAAGAGCATCTCAGGGTGTCCGCAGCAGAAGTGAGAGGCAGTCTCAGAAAGATTAATCCTCATAAAGCAACCGGACCAGACAACATCCCAGGGAAAGTTCTGAAGGAATGTGCGGACCAGCTCTGTGAGGTGCTGGCTGACATCTTCACCACCTCACTTGCACTGGAGTCAGTTCCCACCTGCCTGAAGACCGCGACCATCATCCCAGTCCCAAAGAGCTCCACAGTGACTGGTCTGAATGACTATAGACCGGTGGCCCTCACCCCGATAGTCGCTAAATGTTTTGAGAAACTGGTCATGTCCCACATCAAGGCAACCGTCAACATCAATGAGGACCCTCATCAATACGCATACCGTGAGAACCGATCAACAGAGGACGCCATTTCTTCCGTGGTCCACACTGCTCTCACCCACCTGGATCAGAAGGACTCATACGTGCGTCTGCTCTTTGTGGACTTCACATCTGCCTTCAACACCATGATCCCCCAAACTCTGATAGACAAACTATCTACACTTGGACTAAGCCCCTCTATTTGTAACTGGATACTAGACTTCTTAACAGACAGACCACAGTCCGTGAAGATCCACAACTTCTCCTCCTCCACCATAACCCTCAGCACTGGCTCTCCTCAGGGATGTGTGCTGAGCCCCCTTCTGTTCACTCTGCTCACATATGATTGTACAGCCACACTTCCAGGCTGTCATATTGTTAAGTTTGCAGATGATACAGCGGTGGTGGGATGCATCACAAACAATGATGAGTCCAGCTACAGACAGGAGGTGGAACATCTGGAGAGCTGGTGCAAAGAGAACAATCTTCACATGAATGTGAAGAAGACAAAGGAGATGATTGTGGACTTCAGAAGGAACAAACACACCCATGCCCCACTGGTAATAGGTGGGTCTGCAGTGGAAGTGGTCTCCAGCTACAAATACCTGGGTGTACACCTGAATGATAACCTCAGCTGGAGCAACAACACCACCAGCCTGATCAAGAAAGGTCATCAGAGACTCTACTTCCTCAGACGGCTGAGACGAGCCGGTCTGAGCAGCCCAGTTCTCACCTCGTTCTACAGGTGTGCAGTGGAGAGCATCCTGTGCTCCAGCATCAACGTGTGGCATGGAGGCTGCACAGTTGAAGAGAGGAAAGCTCTGCAGAGAGTGGTGAAGGCTGCACAGAAGTCTGTTGGAGTCAGTCTCCCCACCATCACAGACATTTACACCTCTAGATGCAGGAAAAGAGCCACCTGTATCATGAAAGACCTCACTCATCCAGCACACTCACTCTTTGCCCCACTCCCCTCAGGACGGAGGTTGAGGAGCATCAAGTGTAGAACCACTAGACTGAGGAACAGCTTCTACCCTGAGGCTGTTAGACTCATGAATAAATAAAAATAAAATTAAAATAAACACTGCAAAATATCACATCATGGTGATGCTGATATGTTTTCTTGTTGCTGTGTTCATCTGTGACCATCTGTGACCATCTGCTCATACAAACTCATGTTCGTGCTGCTGTTTATTCCCACTATATTAGGCTTAGTGTATTACTAGTTGATGTTTTTCTTAGTTAGTTCTCGATGTTATTACTGTTTTTCTCTTTCATTTGTTGTTGGATGTAACTGGGACCTCGTGTACATAATCTCGTTTTCATCTCATGTACCACATGCGGTGCAAATGACAATAAAGACTCTCTGACTCTCTCTGACTCAGTGAGGGCAAGGAGGTGCCGACGATCTTCTCAGCTGCTCTCACGATGCGCTGGAGGCTCTTGCGGCATGATGCAGTACATGCACCAAACCACACCATGATGCAGCTGGTCAGGACACTTTCTATGGCACCCCTGTAGAAGGTGCACATGATGGGGGTTGAAGCTCCAGCCCTTTTCAGCTTGCGGAGAAAGTAGAGGCGCTGGTGAGCCTTCTTGGCCAGTGCTGCAGTGTTCCTGCTCCAGGACAGGTCCTTTGAGACGTGCACTCCCAGGAACTTGGTGCTGTCCACTCTCTCCACTGCGGTGCTGTTGATGGTCAGAGGGGCATGTTGTGCATCCCTCTTCCTGAAGTCCACGACAATCTCCTTTGTCTTCTCCACGTTGAGAGTGAGATTGTTGTGTCCGCACCACAAGGCCAAGCGGCTCACCTCGTTCCTGTAGTCCGTCTCATCGTTGTTGCTGATGAGACCTTTTGACTACATTCAAAATGACAAAAGGTAAATATGATTTTGTTTAATAATTTTAAAACAGCATCTAAATAAAAATGTGGATTTTGTCAAAAATAAAATAAAAACATCTAGCTAACAGCCAGTGGTTCAAAGCTCTTTCAGCATCAATGATCCCATGCTCGAGACGGTCCACACAAACTTGTGTTTTGTGACTGAGCAAACTTTTTTTAAATTCATTGCAGCTTTGTGCCCACATGGAATTTACACTTCAGTAGCCCCAAACTATATTTTTAAAAACTAGTTCCAGTGTGAAATAATCCCATGTGACCATCTAAGTATATTTGTGGAAACAGCTCAACTTTTACACATTTTCTCTGTTTTATGGGTAGACAAGGCCATTTTTGGAAGCAATGCAGGTTTTTAAGTATTCTTGTTTTAATTTTTTTTAATCAAATAAATTGATTGTTTTGGAAAAAATATATATTTCCATGTGGACAAGGTTTTGGACATTGCCCAGCTTTATTATTATTATTATTATTATTATTATTATTATTATTATTATTATTATTATTATTATTATTATTATTATTTCTGTGATTAAGTTTTGTGTTTTAGTTAGTTAGTTTTAGAGCAACTGTCTTTTCTGACTGCGTTGTGGATCTGCAAACATTATAAGTTGCCGGTCAAAGCAGATGACCGCTTGTCCTGAGCCTGGTTCTGCTAGAGGTTTCTTCCTTCTAAAAGGGAGTTTTTCCTTTCCACTGATGCCATTGTGCTTGCTCAGGATGGGAGATGGTGGCGAAGCCAAGATTTGACTTGTTTGCTGGATTCATTAGATAGAAAACTTTAGTAGTCTAACCGGAATTTTAATAGTAGGAGCTGCTAGCTCCCGCTAGCTTCAACACGAAGCATACTCTACCTCCTCATGATTCTACTTTTGATCTTAGTTGATACTGTTATGGATTTTACTTGATTTATTACTTGTTTTAGTGACATTTAATTCAGTTGCACTTTGTAGCACTTTGCTATTTATTTTGCTCTTATTTTGTCACTTCAGGTCTTCTTCTTCCATAATCTTAGTAGATGTTCTAATTTTCCTTGCAACCCTGGAGTTCACTGTGGGGAAAGCTGAATTTTTAGAGTAGTTCTTGATTGTTTTAAGGTTATTTAGTGAAAACCACAGGCAGACGCTCACGCTGCTTTTTAAACGTGACTCAGAAGAAGTCAGCTGAACATGTCAGTTCATACACGTCCAGTTCTCTGTATGTCTGGATTCACACTCAACACTCGAGCTTGTTTGATGTAAAGGTCATCAGAGGTCATCTGTGTGCACAGAACTCTTGAGTTTGGGGTTTTGTTTTGAATACCTTGGCTGTAGCTTGTGCTCGCACCTCTGGTCCTCCAACAATGTCGAGAGTGTCGTAAAGCTGCTCGTACACCTGGCAGACAATAAAACCAACAATGGAGACATCTGTCACTCTTGCTGAGCCATAAATAAACTTTTTGGTTTTAAAGTTCAAAGTTTTGCCTATAAACTACCTCCCCTTCCCCCACGTTGCACATACCTCCCTGATGGCGGCGCAGAACTTGCTCTGTAGGACTCTCTGAAGGGCCTGCAGTTTGGGAGGAGGCAGCTCCCCGGTCCGCTGAAGCCGGTCCAGCAGCTCAATCACCCTGCAAACATCTAAAACCACAAACAACAGGCACATGTCAGTGAAGGGTCACCAACAGTTGACATTTTTATCCTCCTGCTAAGATACCACAAAAAAACATATTTTACCCATTAGGATGAAATTGCTGTCACAGCACGACTGTTCATAGTGAGACTTGTTAATGGATTTTAATGCATCAAGACCACAAGCTGCATGCCAAGGTCCACATCACTGACGGATTTGAATAGTGGAGGTTGAGGAAAACAGAATCTCCATCAGGACCACTTACTGGTAATCTTTTTTTTCCCCCCTTGTCCTGTCCAGCATTGTGGCACTCAGAATTATTGTCTGAGTGTCGAGGTGATACTCAACAGATTTACTTTCACTAGCAGAGCATTATGGCCTTAATGCTCCGCTTGATAAATAAATAAAACTTTATTAGAATTTACTTTGAAGATGTAATGGACACGGATGAAAAAACAAAGAAGAAAACAAAGCTAAAAAAGTGAGAGAAGGGGTAAAAGAGAAAGAAGGAGATAGGAGTAGAGGAGAGAGAGAGAGAGAGGTATAAAGAGAACACACATCAACATCATTGAAGTCTGCCTCTAGACCTGCGGAGAGAAAAAAAAAGACAAAATTGAAGCAAACATGAGGGAGACCCTATATTGTGTCTTTAAACACATATAGTGCTACCCAGATGTAAAGGATTTTAACAGGGGTCAGTATTAAGCTGACCTCTTTATCCTTAATTAATTTACTTATTCAGATTGAATAGTAATTTCACGGATTCTTTTCTTTTTCAAAGACACTATCATTTATTTAAAATAAATCAACTAAATTAACACCATTACACTTGATTGACATGATTTCACTTTCTTTCAATTTAACACGTCAGCACACTTGAATTACAACACAACAGACCTAAATACAGGGTGTTAAACATATTTAGTCTGAGGGCTCTTTAGCTTAAATAGTTTCCAGCTTAGAATTGAGGGAGAGGAGATAGGAGGAAGATGGAGAGATGGTTTAAAGGAAATTATCGTGAGCATGTTACCAAAAGTGACACTTCTCATCCGACTTCTGCTAAAATCCAGGTACGTTTGTAAACAGCTCTTTACCTTCGACGACGAGTCTGATAAAGAAATGACACCAGCCTTTCAGATGCACAGAGTCCTTCAGGCCCAGCACGCCCGAGCTGGTTCTAGTTTACGTTTTCAACGTCTCCTGGGTTCCGCATCGACCATCAGAAAATGCGTCAGCTTCAGGCCTCTGACTTCAAGATAAACTTATTCCAGGAAGGAATAAACAAAGTTTTGAGCTTACGCTCGTTAGAAGTGGACTCATAACAGCATGTTATCAGTCCCCAGCTGGATGACGAGTCCTTAGCGTGTGACATGAGTTCACCCAGCTCTTTGGGAAAGGTTCACATCTCTTTGAAGTTCCCAGCAAACTCTGAAGCGTTTCAGCAAAACTTAGAACTTAAAAGAAGATCATGAGAGGAGTGAGACTTGTGTCTTTTTCATTGGTCCATGGACCAGTCGAGCAGTTCACTTGTGTTATCACGACCCAAGGTTACAGCCAGCAGCAGAGAGAAATGTTTAGGAAAAAGACAGAGTAAGCTGGAGCCCTTCTCATGAAAAACAACAGATTAACTGTCTTCTGACTTTCTAAACAAAACGGCCGGGCCTCTGTGACCCGAGACTTCAACTTTAACACAGCAGGAGTGACACAGTAATACTCCATATTAAAAGAATAACAGCATATAACATATATCATGAAAATGGCAAAAGTTATTCTTTTGATCACATTAGAATAAAATCAAAGATAGAAATAGTCTCTTTTGGTGACTATGTTCTCAGCTTACAACTAATGGAATAATTTGTGGTAAATTCTTGCTTTAGTGAGAGGTCAGTAAAGGTAATCTCTGGAACAGTTCAAAAATACACAGGTGTATCAAAGTGGACACGGTCATGCCCACTACAAAATCGAGAAACCCGCAACAACAAAACAACATACAGTATACAGGATAATGATACAAATAACATCATTAGAAAGTATTTTATATGGTACATGGTGATACAAGATGTATTTAGTGTCCACCACAACCCAACTGAGTGTATCTGATAAACACCTGGATCCAAACACCTGGGTGAGCAGCTTGTCAATATAAGGTTTCTCCTTAAGAATTTTCAATAGTGGATGTGGGGACCCACAGACCCGCCCCCACAGGACATGATGGTAACACAGAGAGGACCGGAGCCACAGACACACAGCACCCCCCACCATGAATTTCACACCAGGCTGACCAGCCAGCGCCCCGTCAAAGCGAAGTCACGCCCCCTACAGCCGCCCTACACCACCAACGACCACACGCACACTATCACAGCCGACCACCCGCCAAAAGCCGGCAGCCACCCCGGTCACAGGGCCGGCCATCGCAACAAGGAACCTTGATCAAAAAATCTGAACAACCCAGGGAGAACCGGAGTACCGGCCCCACCCCCAACTGACCCCCAAGGCCCAAAGCCCACCCACAGCCCAGATCCCAAATGTCAAGCGGAGAACGTGGGTGTAAGGGAAAAAAAATTATCTATAAAATTATTGGGAAGAGCCCACTCCTTCCTCCTCCCACTCAAATAAGGTGTTGATGCACGTTGTTATATAGGGTGTTTAAAATGGGGGGATGAGGTGATGACTGGCATAGACCCACTCCCTCCCCAGAGAACAGGCAGGGCCCGTTCACCCCCTCAACCCTTATCCAGAACCCTAATGTCTACATGCTACATATGAGTGGGCACAGGTCCCAGAGGTGAGCATGATTACACATCCCACCACGTATATCTACACATGATTGTGCAGCCACCCATCCAGGCTGTCATATTGTAAAGTTTGCAGATGATACAGCTGTGGTGGGATGCATCACAAACAATGATGAGTCCAGCTACAGACAGGAGGTGGAACACCTGGAGAGCTGGTGCAAAGAGAATAACCTTCACATGAATGTGAAGAAGACAAAGGAGATGATTGTGGACTTCAGAAGGAACAAACACACCCACACCCCACTGAACATAAGTGGATCTGCAGTGGAAGTGGTCTCCAGCTACAAATACTTGGGTGTACACATGAATGATAACCTCAGCTGGAGCAACAACACCACCAGCCTGATCAAGAAAGGTCATCAGAGACTACTTCCTCAGACGGCTGAGACGAGCTGGTCTGAGAAGCTCAGTCCTCACCTCCTTCTACAGGTGTGCAGTGGAGAGCATCCTGTGCTCCAGCATCAATGTGTGGCATGGAGGCTGCACAGCTGCAGAAAGAAAAGATCTGCAGAGAGTGGTGAAGGCTGCACAGAAGATGTTGGATTCAGTCTCCCCACCATCACAGACATCTACACCTCCAGATGCAGGAAGAGGACCACCTGCATGAATATCTAACCAGGACAATCATGGTGAAAAAAATATAATCAGACTCATGTGCCTGCTGCTGTTGGGCGTATTGTTTTTACACTATTACCGGTAGTGTATTCTTATGTGTTAGTTCATCTTAGATCTTATTATTGTTTTTCTTTACGATTTATACTTTTGTTGGATGTAACTGGGACCCTGAGTACACAATTTCATTCCATCACATGTACCACATGTGGTGTGTATGACAAATAAAGAAACCTTGACTTTGATTTCGAAACTACACCAGGATTATAGAAACAACACATGGATCATAGAAACCACAACTGGATCATATAAACTACACCTGGATCATAGAAACTACACCTGGATCTAGAAACCACAACTGGATCATAGAAACTACAACTGGATCATAGAAACTACAACTGGATCATAGAAACTACACCTGGATCATATAAACTACACCTGGATCATAGAAACTACACCTGGATTATAGAAACTACACCTGGATCATAGAAACCACAACTGGATCTTCTACCTTCCGCTCTCGGCAAAGCAAGTCGCATATCTTTTTGCTCCTACCCTCCTTAAGTTTTCCTCCTCCCTGCTTGCTTTTTGTCTCGTCTGTGACTCTTCAGCGCTCACTCGAACCAATTTGCGATGGATTTAATAAATTGGGCTGTTTCCTCTATAGATAAGATTTTTTCCACGAAGCGGACCGGGCCAGGAGAAGCAGTCTGCCCCTCTGACACGCACGCTGTCGGATACATGATGGACTCGTGGGGACAGTGGCAACCTATGTGTCTGACCGTCTTGTCTGTCGAAGACGTGGAAGATTTGTGGATTATTGGGATATTGGTGGCAGCTGCTCTGTTTTTTGGCGTCAGCGGAGCTGTCTGCTACTGGAAGCTCAGGAAGACTTCGGCGGCTATCAGCGCGCTGGCCAAACTTCCTGATCAGCAAGATTCTCTGATCCGGGCTGTGAGCTCCTCATCCCAGCTGTTGTACGAACTGAATCGCACGATGGGAGCGGCGGTAGACCACCGCGGACCTGCGGTGCGCTTTGGAACTCGTTTACAGCCGCCCGGCCTCAATCAGGGCACAGATGGGGGTTCGTAGCTCGGAACCTCATATGATTCGGCGATTTTGGACCTGAACAGCACCTGGACTTGGAAGGCTGCAGTCAAAAAGAACACTGTGGCCTGGATTGAAGATAAACAAAAGAACTATCTAATCTGGTTTCTGCACACGACCTTGAAAAGAAGGCTGTCTGGAAACTATTCTCCTGGAGTCGTAGAGCTGAAGAGACCTTGCTGACCTCCCCCCCCCAGAGATCTCTGTGTGTGCGCTCGGATAGCGCCAAGCTGAACAACTGCTGAACTGTGCTTATCTGAATGTTACTCACAGACTCTTTGATCTCCTTGCATGTCGTCAAACTGCAACAATGTCTTGTCTGGTTGTGCTTAATGCTGATAGAGTTTTTGGGACTTTATCATAGAGTGTCTTAAGGCAATCTTTGATAGATTCTTTTTTTGAATATCACAAATGATACCTATTGTGTTTTCCTTTTTCCATATCTGATTTGACCTTCATCCCGTGACGGATGAGAGAGGCCGCGCTGAAGAACATGTCATGTGTTTGAATAAGCAGCAGCTTTACATTCTCTACCCCTCTTCTGGATGACTGTATACATTATCACGTTGTATTGGTGAGAACTGGTGCAATGTTAATAAAAGCTCTTGTATCTTGTATCTTGTATAAACTACACCTGGATCATAGAAACTACACCTGGATCATAGAAACTACACCTGGATCATAGAAACTACACCTGGATCATAGAAACTACACCTGGATCATAGAAACTACACCTGGATCATAGAAACTACACCTGGATCATAGAAACTACACCTGGATTATAGAAACTACACCTGGATCATAGAAACCACAACTGGATCATATCCACAGTATTCCTACATCCCATGATGCTTTGCGCGAAATGTGCACACGACTTCCGGTTGACCGGAAACACCGTTTGTTTACATGCGAGTAATACAGTTGAAGACAGTCCAAACTTTGTTGTTTTAGTTCATTAAAAATGTGGGAACACCACTCGTTTTGTTAAAAGAGGAGGGACAAATAAAAAGAAATAACAGATGTTACCTGATCGCGCAGACATAATTTAAAAATAACGCGTTTGCTCCGGCCTCTCGGCTAAGGTTTGTTAGCAGCTATCTCGGCTAAAAATACCTGTCGCGTCTGAGATCTATCGTTTTAAGACAGTAAATCTTCCAAAACTCTCATTAATAAACCCTCCCCGACTAAAAATATGTTACCTGATCGCGCAGACATAATTTAAAACTACATAAATAGCGAACGCGTTTGCTCCGGCCTCTCGGCTAAGGTTTATTAGCAGCTATCTCGGCTAAAGATACCGGTCGCGCCTGACATATATCATTTTAAGACAGTAAATCATCCAAAACTCTCATTAATAAACCCTCCCGAATAAAAAGATGTTACCTGATCGCGCAGACATAATTTAAAACTACATAAATAGCGAACGCGTTTGCTCCGGCCTCTCGGCTAAGGTTTATTAGCAGCTATCTCGGCTAAAAATACCGGTCGCGCCTGACATATATCATTTTAAGACAGTAAATCATCCAAAACTCTCATTAATAAACCCTCCCTGAATAAAAAGAAATTACAGATGTTACCTGATCGCGCAGACACAGCCATAGAGAAGGATGCAGGAACACTCTTTCTTTGTTTTGGGTCCGTGTTGAAAACACTGTTGTTTTAGCCAAAGATTTAGCTTGGTCCGGTTGTTGGTGCAGCCGCGAACAGCACAGCAGGTACCTGAACCCCGGTAGGACATTTCAGTAAACGTTCCGTTTAAACAAAAGCTGTGTTTGCTCCGATAAAATGAATGAAAATAACTTTCAAAAACACCCGCGATCCATAGTCCGCCTATGGAATACAGGCACTTCCGGTGTCGGACCGGAAGTTCAATGCACATTCGCTTCTACAGTGACACCCCCAAGAATACTGTGGATAAACTACAACTGGATCATATAAACTACACATGGATCATAGAAACTACACCTGGATCATAGAAACTACACCTGGATCATAGAAACTACACCTGGATCATAGAAACTACACCTGGATCATAGAAACCACAACTGGATCATAGAAACTACACCTGGATCATAGAAACTACACCTGGATCATAGAAACTACACCTGGATCATAGAAACTACACCTGGATCATAGAAACTACACCTGGATCATAGAAACTACACCTGGATCATAGAAACTACACCTGGATCATAGAAACTACACCTGGATCATAGAAACTACACCTGGATCATAGAAACTACACCTGGATCATAGAAACTACACCTGGATCATAGAAACTACACCTGGATCATAGAAACTACACCTGGATCATAGAAACCACACCTGGATCATAGAAACTACACCTGGATCATAGAAACTACACCTGGATCATAGAAACTACACCTGGATCATAGAAACTACACCTGGATCATAGAAACTACACCTGGATCATAGAAACTACACCTGGATCATAGAAACTACACCTGGATCATAGAAACCACACCTGGATCATAGAAACTACACCTGGATCATAGAAACTACACCTGGATCATAGAAACTACACCTGGATCATAGAAACTACACCTGGATCATAGAAACTACACCTGGATCATAGAAACTACACCTGGATCATAGAAACTACACCTGGATCATAGAAACTACACCTGGATCATAGAAACTACACCTGGATCATAGAAACTACACCTGGATCATAGAAACTACACCTGGATCATAGAAACTACACCTGGATCATAGAAACTACACCTGGATCATAGAAACTACACCTGGATCATAGAAACTACACCTGGATCATAGAAACTACACCTGGATCATAGAAACTACACCTGGATCATAGAAACTACACCTGGATCATAGAAACTACACCTGGATCATAGAAACTACACCTGGATCATAGAAACTACACCTGGATCATAGAAACTACACCTGGATCATAGAAACTACACCTGGATCATAGAAACTACACCTGGATCATAGAAACTACACCTGGATCATAGAAACTACACCTGGATCATAGAAACTACACCTGGATCATAGAAACTACACCTGGATCATAGAAACTACACCTGGATCATAGAAACTACACCTGGATCATAGAAACTACACCTGGATCATAGAAACTACACCTGGATCATAGAAACTACACCTGGATCATAGAAACTACACCTGGATCATAGAAACTACACCTGGATCATAGAAACTACACCTGGATCATAGAAACTACACCTGGATCATAGAAACTACACCTGGATCATAGAAGCTACACCTGGATCATAGAAGCTACACCTGGATCATAGAAACTACACCTGGATCATAGAAGCTACACCTGGATCATAGAAACTACACCTGGATCATAGAAACTACACCTGGATCATAGAAACTACACCTGGATCATAGAAACTACACCTGGATCATAGAAACTACACCTGGATCATAGAAACTACACCTGGATCATAGAAACTACACCTGGATCATAGAAACTACACCTGGATCATAGAAACTACACCTGGATCATAGAAACTACACCTGGATCATAGAAACTACACCTGGATCATAGAAACCACACCTGGATCATAGAAACTACACCTGGATCATAGAAACTACACCTGGATCATAGAAACTACACCTGGATCATAGAAACCACACCTGGATCATAGAAACTACACCTGGATCATAGAAACTACACCTGGATCATAGAAACTACACCTGGATCATAGAAACTACACCTGGATCATAGAAACTACACCTGGATCATAGAAACTACACCTGGATCATAGAAACTACACCTGGATCATAGAAACTACACCTGGATCATAGAAACTACACCTGGATCATAGAACTACACCTGGATCATAGAAACTACACCTGGATCATAGAAACTACACCTGGATCATAGAAACTACACCTGGATCATAGAAACTACACCTGGATCATAGAAACTACACCTGGATCATAGAAACTACACCTGGATCATAGAAACTACACCTGGATCATAGAAACTACACCTGGATCATAGAAACTACACCTGGATCATAGAAACTACACCTGGATCATAGAAACCACACCTGGATCATAGAAACACCTGGATCATAGAAACTACACCTGGATCATAGAAACTACACCTGGATCATAGAAACTACACCTGGATCATAGAAACTACACCTGGATCATAGAAACTACACCTGGATCATAGAAACTACACCTGGATCATAGAAACTACACCTGGATCATAGAAACTACACCTGGATCATAGAAACTACACCTGGATCATAGAAACTACACCTGGATCATAGAAACTACACCTGGATCATAGAAGCTACACCTGGATCATAGAAGCTACACCTGGATCATAGAAGCTACACCTGGATCATAGAAGACTACACCTGGATCATAGAAGCTACACCTGGATCATAGAAACTACACCTGGATCATAGAAACTACACCTGGATCATAGAAGCTACACCTGGATCATAGAAACTACACCTGGATCATAGAAACTACACCTGGATCATAGAAACTACACCTGGATCATAGAAACTACACCTGGATCATAGAAGCTACACCTGGATCATATAAACTACACCTGGATCATATAAACTACACCTGGATCATAGGAGCTACACTTGGGACCATAAAAAACAACAACTGCTGGAGGTTTCTTCCTGTTAAAAGGAGGTTTTTCCTTCCCACTGTCACCAATGTGTTGCTCAGGATGAGACTTTGTAACGAACTAAAGATTTAATGTAGTCAGCTGTGGCAGAGTGGTTAGAGCAGTCGTCCTCCAGTGGGAGAATTGGGGGTTCAATTCCACCAGCAGTCACATGCTGAAGTGTCCCTGGGCAAGACACTGAACCCCTCATTGCCTCTGATGAGTCCCATCAGTGTATGAATGATCAAGCTCTGATTATTATTGTACAGATCTAGTAGATGGTGTATGAATGAGTAAATGGCACAGATCGTTGTAAAGAGCTTTGAGTCTTGATTAAGGAGCTGCGTACGTAGTCCATTCTTTGATGACCTTTACTAATTTACATAATCTGAACCTGGTTTGGATTGAATTGGATTAAATAAACATTATGATTTGATCCTTTGTGAAATAATAATAATAATAATAATGATGATGATTTTCTCTTAAAAACGCTTTTTTTAAACCCCCCTTCCTGAAGAGAGGGTTTGTCTTCCTGTTCTAAATGACTGAAGACCCGACTCTGCTGGGGGATCAGAACCGGTCCAGTTCTACTGGAGTACAGAACTGCAGGAGGCCTAGCGCAGCTGGTCTGATCCTCACAGAACCGGCCCAGTTCCCATCATCATCATATTGAGACATGGCAGTAAAAACAAAGGTTTCCTCACCTCTCTCCAGGCACAGGGGTTCGCTCGTGGCCGCCATGTCCGCGTCCTTCGCGGGGTGGTAGAAGGAGGACATCATCCTGTCGAGTCCTGCTGCTCCACCACACCTCTGAATCCGAGCAGTCTCACAGAGACATGCCTCCAGACGAGGACAGGACGAGCAGACACACCGAGACAAAGCCTTATGGCGTATACAACCTGACGCACATCCGCGCGTGAGCAGACCCACCAGAAGGCTCCGCAGCACGTGCTGAACAAAAAGGCTGTTAAATAAATCAAATAAATAAATAAATATATGTAATTTAAATCAGATTTTTTTAATTAGATTAAAGGCCTACAATTTATTTAAATCTACAGCACATGTTAAATGTAGGCCTATATTATAATAAAGATTTTATATATATATATATATATATATATATATATATATATATATATATATATATATATATATATATATATATATATATATATATATACAGGGAACCCCCGACCTACGAACGAGTTTGGGACCTAAGAACCGTTCGCAGGTCGATCGGTTCGCAGGTGGGGGGTGAAAGTAGCGTCTCGTTCGTAGGTCGCTATTCTGTTCGTAGGTCGCGGAAATACCGCTAACGGACCGCCGCGCCCACATTTAACAGCATGACACTGACATACTGGGCTATATACATGCACAGAACTTTATTTACAAGCACTTATCTAAACAATTACACCACACATGCATCCATAAACACCTGTACATCAGTAACTTCACATCAGAACTGCAGCAAATCAGCAGGAAATCTCATCAGCAAAATGATGTCAACAATCACACATGAGCACTTCTGAAAGTGCAGCTTTTCACATCAAACCTGCAGCAAACCAGGGATTCCCATCAGCAAAATGATGTCAACAATCACACATGAGCACTTCTGAAAGTGCAGCTTTTCACATCAAACCTGCAGCAAACCAGGGATTCCCATCAGCAAAATGATGTCAACAATCACACATGAACACTTGTCAAAGTGCAGCTTTTCACAGCAAAACAGCAGCAAATCAGAGAGTCACATCAGCAAAATGATGTCAACAATCACACATGAACACTTGTCAAAGTGCAGCTTTTCACAGCAAAACAGCAGCAAATCAGAGAGTCACATCAGCAAAATGATGTCAACAATCACACATGAACACTTGTCAAAGTGCAGCTTTTCACAGCAAAACAGCAGCAAATCAGAGAGTCACATCAGCAAAATGATGTCAACAATCACACATGAACACTTGTCAAAGTGCAGCTTTTCACAGCAAAACAGCAGCAAATCAGAGAGTCACATCAGCAAAATGATGTCAACAATCACACATGAACACTTGTCAAAGTGCAGCTTTTCACATCAAACCTGCAGCAAACCAGGGATTCCCATCAGCAAAATGATGTCAACAATCACACATGAGCACTTCTGAAAGTGCAGCTTTTCACATCAAACCTGCAGCAAACCAGGGATTCCCATCAGCAAAATGATGTCAACAATCACACATGAACACTTGTCAAAGTGCAGCTTTTCACATCAAACCTGCAGCAAACCAGGGATTCCCATCAGCAAAATGATGTCAACAATCACACATGAACACTTGTCAAAGTGCAGCTTTTCACAGCAAAACAGCAGCAAATCAGAGAGTCACATCAGCAAAATGATGTCAACAATCACACATGAACACTTGTCAAAGTGCAGCTTTTCACAGCAAAACAGCAGCAAATCAGAGAGTCACATCAGCAAAATGATGTCAACAATCACACATGAACACTTGTCAAAGTGCAGCTTTTCACAGCAAAACAGCAGCAAATCAGAGAGTCACATCAGCAAAATGATGTCAGCAATCACACATGAGCACGTTGCGTTGATGAGTGTCCATGTGCATGAGAAAGAAGTCCATGAACTCAGAAAAAGCGAGAAGCAGCAGAAAAATGAATCAAAATTGTCTTACTTTGACCGAAGTGTAGGTAGACAGATGTTGTTCTCATGATCAAACCTGCATCTGATGGAACTGCTGAGCCATTGCTCAACAATGAATGTTGGGAGCATTTTAGGCCAGCTGTAAGTTCAGGCATGTGTCAGTTCAGGTGTGTTGTCCTGATGTGCAATTGTCCTGATGTGAGCAGGTCTGTGCATCACATGAAGTTTTTCTGTTTTGACAGCAGTCATTTAAGAGTAGAAGGACACAAAGGTGATGGATGGAGGCAACATGCAGGACACCAGAGGCAGGAGGAACAGACGTCCAGGAACACAGTGTTGCAGGACATCCATTCATGTAGAACGTGCAACATGTGATCTGTGTAAGAATGAACACAAACATGAAAATGTGCAGTTACAGCTGGAAAATCACTTGTTAAGAAAACATGAAAAACACACAGACAACAACAACTTCTCCTTACGTGTGTGGTGCATGTGTGGAGGACAGGCAGGAGGCTGGAGGACAGGCAGGAGGCTGGAGGACAGGCAGGAGGCTGGAGGACAGGCAGCAGGTGTACGTAGCACCCTAGGCTCATCCATGAGGTGGATCAGCACGCAGACGAGCTGTTGAAACACAAACACACACAGAAGTCAACACCTGCACATAACAACAACACAGACAACAACAACTTCTCCTTACGTGTGTGGTGCATGTGTGGAGGACAGGCTGGAGGACAGGCAGGAGGCTGGAGGACAGGCAGGAGGCTGGAGGACAGGCAGGAGGCTGGAGGACAGGCAGCAGGTGTACGTAGCACCCTAGGCTCATCCATGAGGTGGATCAGCACGCAGACGAGCTGTTGAAACACAAACACACACAGAAGTCAACACCTGCACATAACAACAACACAGACAACAACAACTTCTCCTTACGTGTGTGGTGCATGTGTGGAGGACAGGCTGGAGGACAGGCAGGAGGCTGGAGGAGGTGCAGGAGGCTGGAGGACAGGCAGGAGGCTGGAGGACAGGCAGCAGGTGTACGTAGCACCCTAGGCTCATCCATGAGGTGGATCAGCACGCAGACGAGCTGTTGAAACACAAACACACACAGAAGTCAACACCTGCACATAACAACAACACAGACAACAACAACTTCTCCTTACGTGTGTGGTGCATGTGTGGAGGACAGGCTGGAGGACAGGCAGGAGGCTGGAGGACAGGCAGGAGGCTGGAGGCAGAGCAGCAGGAGCACGGTACGTGGTACCCGACGCTGTTCCATGAGGCGAAACAGCAAGTGGATCTGTTGAAACACAAACACACACAGACGTGAACACCTGCTGATAACAACAACACAGACAACAACAACTTCTCCTTACGTGTGTGGTGCATGTGTGGAGCTGGAGCACAGGGAGGAGGCTGGAGGAGGTGCAGGAGGCTGGAGGCAGAGCAGCAGGAGCACGGGTACGTGGTACCCGACGCTGTTCCATGAGGCGAAACAGCAAGTGGATCTGTTGAAACACAAACACACACAGACGTGAACACCTGCTGATAACAACAACACAGACAACAACAACTTCTCCTTACGTGTGTGGTGCATGTGTGGAGCTGGAGCACAGGGAGGAGGCTGGAGGAGGTGCAGGAGGCTGGAGGCAGAGCAGCAGGAGTCAGGTACGTGGTACCCGACGCTGTTCCATGAGGCGAAACAGCAAGTGGATCTGTTGAAACACAAACACACACAGACGTGAACACCTGCTGATAACAACAACACAGACAACAACAACTTCTCCTTACGTGTGTGGTGTGGTGCGTAGCAGGTGTGTGGATGGACCAGGGGGACGTGCCGCTTTGGAGGCTGTCGAGAGAGAGGTGATGATTACAGTAGGTGTAGATGTAAGTTAAAAAAAAAAGAGAAAATAAATTAACATGTCTTTGCTGTACCTTTCTGACGTTGCTGTGCTGGGATGTGAGGGTGGGCAGGTCAGTGATGGGATGGTGGAGTTGGTGAAGAGGAGGGGAAGGAGGAGGAAGGCTGTGAACATAAGCAGAGACAGTAACAGATTAAATTAATTTGTGTAACATGACAACTCCAAAAAAAAAAAAAACATTTCATTACAGTACGTGCTGTACCTGGAGGGAGGGAGCGGGGGGGGGCGGCGTGTTTCACTGGGGAGATGGTTGGCTGTCCATGGCTTCCTCCTGGCTTGCTGCAGTAGGACTGGATGGCCGCTCGTCCGCTGGGATGTCCAAGGCCTCCTCCTGGCTTGCTGCAGGAGGACTGGACGGCCTTTCAGCTGGTGCACCAGCAGATCCTGGAGGCGGTGCTGTGACTCTTTGAAAATAATTGAGCATGCTGCTCTGCACCTTTTCAAGTTTTTTGTCCTCCAGGATCTGCTGGTAACACGCAACTTCATTGAGGACACCCCGACGGACCTTGGCGAACCTCTCACAGTCCACGTCCTGCTTCTCAATCCTCGCCAGGAAGTTGTGGAGGTCCTTGAACGCCAGCACCAACTCCTGCTTCGTGAAGGTTGGAGGAATGACCTCCACCTCCTCCTCCACCTCCTCATCCGGGACGTGCCTGTCCAGACTAATCAGGTCGTCTGGGGACAGATCCTCTCCAGATGAACTGAGAAGGTGTTGGACATCGTCCTGGTCCATGTCGAGCTCCAGTGACCTGCCCATCCTCACAACATCCTCTATTACACGGTCCACCTCCTGGGCATCGTGTACCTCCTGAACAAGCTCTGGACAGAGCTTCTTCCATACTCCGCACATGTTCTGTGGAGTTACACGATGCCAGGCGATGCCAATGTTGAGCACAGCATCATGGATGTTGTACTTACGCCAGAAGTCTTTCAGCGTAAGGGTCTGAGAGTTCTCCGTAGCCTCCAAAGCAGCACGGATGACTCTTTGTAGGTAGTACGCCTTAAACGTACTAATAACCCCCTGGTCCATTGGCTGGATCAATGAGGTGGTGTTGGGAGGCAGGTACACCACCTTAACATCTTTGTTCCTAGTGGTGAGACCAGGGGGGTGTCCTGGAGCGTTGTCCAAGATCAGGAGGATTTTAAAGGGAATGCTGTGGTCATTGCAAAAACGCTTCACTTGCGGAACAAAGTTCTTGGTGAACCAATTTGTAAAAACTTCCAGCGTCACCCAAGCCTTTTTATTAGACGCCCAAAAAACAGGAAGCAATGATTTATTAACATCTTTGAAGGCCCTGGGTTTATTAAATTGGTACACCAACAACGGCTTGAGTTTGCAGTCACCCGCAGCATTGCCCCCCACCAGCAAGGTCAAACGCTCCTTGCCGACCTTGTGGCCGGGTGCGGTTCGTTCTTCCTTGCTGATGTACGTCCTGTCTGGCAAACGCTTCCAGAACAGCCCTGTCTCATCCACATTGAACACTTGCTGCGCAGTGTACCCGCCATCCCTGATGATCTCAGCCAGTTCTGCTGGGAATGCCTGAGCTGCCTCGTGGTCAGCGCTTGCTGCCTCTCCTGTTTAAATGCACACAAAATGACATGGTTAAGCTGTTGTAACACACTGTAATAAAATGAAAAAAAAAAAATATTCGTTAGTCGAGGACTACCTGTACTGTATGCATTTACAGTATTAAAAAAGAAAAATGAGAAATTAAAGTGCTCACCCTGCACTCTGATGTTGTGGAAGTTGTTTCTCTTCCTAAACCGATCAAACCATCCTTTGGAGGCATTAAACTCCCATGATGTGCTGCTCGAAGTCCCTCCTCCAGCGCTTTGGGAGGACGTCCCTTCACCGGGATCGCTCTGAGAGGACGTCCCTTCACCCGGATCGCTCTGAGAGGACGTCCCTTCACCCAGATCGCTCTGGGAGGACGACCCTTGACCCGGATCACTCTGTGCAGCCCCCTGCCCCCCCGCACCCCCCTGCTCCCCTGCACCTACCCCAGTCAACCCTAGTTCCTGCAGCCTGTCATAAATCATCTTTGCCTTTTCACAGATCACAGACATCCCAACTGGTATTCTGCGCTGTGTGTTGTCCTCCAGCCAGAGGACAAGCAACCTTTCCATCTCGACTATTCTCCCCGTCCTTTGCTTAGTAATGATGGTGGACTTCATGGGGGCTGAAGCACGCACCTGCTGCAAAATGCGTTCTTTGTCCGCCATTATTGTCCCCACAGTTGACCTCGGCAACCCTAGCGCCTCTCCAATTTTAGAGGGAGTCATGCCCTGATCTGCCATTTTTATAATTTTTGCCTTCGTCTCCAGCGTTATGGTACGACGAGGTTTTTTCCCCTGTGCCGCGTCCGCGGACTTTGCAGGTCTCTTCGGAGCCATTCTTGTTCAAGCTAAGGTGCTAATTCCTAAGGAGCAAAAATTAAAATTAATGCTAACGTTCAAAAATGAATGCTGACGTTTGCTTTCGTCTAAAAATATTTTTTCATTTAGTACTGGACCGTACCTGCCCGTTCGATGACCCGTGGACAACTCCTGTCGTTCTCGTCACAATTAGCTAACGTGCTAACTCCTAAGGAGCAAAAATTAAAATTAATGCTAACGTTCAAAAATGAATGCTGACGTTTGCTTTCGTCTAAAAATATTTTTTCATTTAGTACTGGGCCGTACCTGCCCGTTCGATGACCCGTGGACAACTCGTATCGTCGTGTCGTCGACAATTAGCTAACGTGCTAACTCCTAAGGAGCACAAATTAAAATTAATTCTAACGTGTGCTAACGTTGGCTTTAGTCTAAAACTGATATAAATTTACTGTAAATGTACTGTACCTGCTCGTAGGTTCTTCGTACGTTTTTTTTTCTCGTGTTCTTCGTTCGTGTTCTTCGTTCGTGTTCGCTGTTCGTAACTGTCTTCTACCATCAATCACCGTAGAAAACCACGAGGCACAAAATGGCCGCAGCCCTTTAAATAGTTACCGCTTTACCTGTACGGATCCCTCCGCCGCCAGCTGCACTGCGGCTGTGTGTACATCCGCCAGAAGCCCAGCCCCCACCTCTCGCTGGCGGTACTTTTCCACTGCCATGCGCAGTGTCACGCCCATGCCCAACCAGCAACAGCCAAAGGCAATCCCCTCCCCCACCTCGCCGATTGCCGTTTTGTGACGCAGTTTCGCCGTAGCTCGATTATATACCTGTAATGGGGCTCGTTCGTAGGTCGTGTGCCGTAGCTCGATTATATATTTTTAACTTGGTTCGTTCGTAGGTCACATATTTTCTGCCGTACGTCGATTATATATTTTTAACTTGGCTCGTTCGTAGGTCACTTTTTTCTGCCGTACGTCGATGGTATTCTTCTACTTTGGCTCGTTCGTAGGTCCCGTGGTTCGCAGGTCGGTGGGTTCGTAGGTCGGGGGTTCCCTGTATATATATATATATATATATATATATGTATATATATGTATATATATATATATATATATATATATATATATATATATATATATATATATATATATATATATATATATATATATATATATATATATATATATATATATATATATATATATATATATATATATATATATATATATATATATATATATATATATATATATATATATATATATATATATATATATATATATATATATATATATATATATATATATATATATATATATATATATATATATATATATATATATATATATATATATATATATATATATATATATATATATATATATATATATATATATATATATATATATATATATATATATATATATATATATATATATATATATATATATATATATATATATATATATATATATATATATATATATATATATATGTATATATATATATATATATATATATATATATTTATATATACACAGTATATATATATATCTCCATGCGTTCTTGTCCTTGACGATTACTTTGAGTTCTGCGATCGTCTTGCTGGTGGCTGATTTGATTGTATCAAGCCAGCGTATTCTTTGCCGTCCTCTTCTTCTCGTCCCGCTCACTTTGCCCAGCATAATCGAAGTCTCCAGTGATTTTGCGTGCATAACATGACCGAAAAAGGACAGTTGCTGTTTGACAATTTTGCCCTCAAGCGACATTTTCGGCTTGATACGTTCCAGGACCATCTTGTTTGTTCCGCGATGTCCAGGGTATGCGCAGTAGTTTTCTCCAACACCAGAATTCAAAAGCGTCGATTTTTCTTCTTTCCGCTTTCCTGATTGTCCAACTTTCACATCTATATGTTGCTATGGGAAAGACAATGGCGTTGACGAGTCTCGTTTTCATCGCAATGCTCACGTCCTTGCTCTTCCAGACTTTATCCATTCCTTGCATTGCGGCCCGGCCGAGTGCAATCCGCCTTTTGATCTCTGGTCCGGATTCGCCGTTTCGGTCAATTTTGGCTCCCAGGAAGATGAAATCTTGGACTGGCTCAATCTTTTCATCGTTGATCTTGATGTTTACTGCATCATTGCACGCCGTTGTCATTACTTTCGTATATATATATATATACAGCAACCCCCCGATTTACGAACGAGTTTGGGACCTAAGAACGGTTCGCAGGTCGATCTGTTCGCAGGTCAGACCTTCCGTACCCTCGTCACTCGGGGATGTCCTGTATTTTTTTTTTTTTGTGGTACCAAGTACTGTACAGTACGTACTTCGCCTATCCTAACACACCTAACACAGTGTAATTAATTAATACAGTACAGTAATAAAAATATAAATTAAATAAAAATATAATTTCTTACTTGGAGGTGGTCAAAGCCGCTGCTGCGTCCCGTGTTAGCTCCCTTGTTAGCTTCTGGAGCTAGCCAGGCCGGAGGTGTTCTCGCGGCGGCCTGGCACCATCGGCGATAAATCTGCAGCTGCCTGAGACATCCACAAAGTTCACAGAGACGTTTCCAGCTCGTAATTAATCCATATGAAGCCATCCTGGTCACCAGTCTTCCAAACCTGGCTGCCTGCAGCCGTAACTATGACCTAAGATGGCGTCCGGTGTTAGCTTCTGGAGCTAGCCAGGCCGGAGGTGTTCTCGCGGCGGCCTGGCACCATCGGCGATAAATCTGCAGCTGCCTGAGACATCCACAAAGTTCACAGAGACGTTTCCAGCTCGTAATTAATCCATATGAAGCCATCCTGGTCACCAGTCTTCCAAACCTGGCTGCCTGCAGCCGTGACTAACCTAAGATGGCTGGCCTCCGGTGACTGGAGACCTTCTTCCTGTTATGACCGACCTTCTTCCTGTTATGACCGGAAGTTGCGTAATTATTGCGCAATCATGACAAAAATGATCAGAAATGATCATTTTTATCATAATTATTATTTATAAATACCCTGATGCATGCTCAATAATCCAGGTAGAAAAATCTAAAAAAGCTAAGTCTGGTCCTCTGGACATTAAAAAAAACAAAACAAAACAAAGCTCATCCACTGCTTTGTTTTGTTTTGTTTTTTTTAATGTCCAGAGGACCAGACTTAGCTTTTTTAGATTATTTATAAAGCCTTTAAAACAACCACAGCTGCAACAAAGTGATGTACACATGAAATTAAGAACATTTAAGCACAAAAAATAAAATAAAAATAAAAATTATTATTATTATTATTATTTTTTTAATACAGTAATGTCATATTTTTATTAAATATGATACGTTCGTAGGTCTGGGCCGCCGTAGGTCGATGGAGTCGTAGGTAGGGGGTTACCTGTATATATATATGTGTGTGTATATATATATATATATATATATATATGTATATACTGTATATATACGGTATTTACATATATATATGTATATATATATATGTATATATATGTATATATATATACATGTATAT